>JARVLU010000001.1:41408064-41427237 GCA_031762415.1 Simpsonichthys santanae | reverse complement strand
GAACGCACAAAATAAAGTGAACAGAAGAATCCTACAACTTTGTTCTGACATCTCTTTTACTACTGTATGCTCCGAGATAACTTCTGTTGTGGTTTGGTGCTGTATAAATACATTGAAATGAATTGAATGTATCTATTTTTGTCTCCTCTTCTTTCCTGATGTTGCAGGTTGGTGTACGTATGAGGGTCTCCTGCGCAACATCCATTAGCTGAATGAAGAGAAGCGGCGCTACGGCAAAATGAACAAATAAACAAATAAACCCATAATCTTTTTTTCTGAAAACAACTCCAAACACATTTTAATCTTTAACCCCAGTGAGAAAAAGTCAGCGCTGTTTGTCATCTCTGCGAGTCGATGCATTGTAACACTGTGTCAGGTTTGGAGCATGGCTGTTGTGTCTTTGAGTTCACCTGTAGCTGAGGCTCTTTACCAGAGCTCTGGGAATTAACTGCAGCCATAAATAGTGAACAAAGTGTGTGCAGCGCGCTGCAGGGTAGCACAGAGCAAGAATATATCTGTCAGGAAAGAAGCAAATCTTCTCTACATGCTACCTGCTGTAAAAAAGTCATATTTCAAAGCTTTGGGTCAGACACAAGTCTGATTTTTATTTAATGAATAAACTGATAACACAAGAGGGCTCTTCAATCATTTGACTTATCTGAAGTGACAAGAGCAAGATTTTACATAAAATAAAGTTGAATTCATTGTAGAAAATTATATAATCAAACATGTTTTATTTTTAATAAATGTCTGAACTTAAAAGTTTGTCATAAAATAGAATAAGAAAACATAAGTAATAATAACAATCTAATACACAGTTCATAAGACTTATCAAACCAGAAGTGAATAATCAACGTGCATGCAAATATTTAGTTTCAGGTAATTCTGTTGCAGTTGTTTGTAATGATTTTGTATTCACTTTAATAAACACTGCATAGTAAATTGGGTCAAACTTATTTAACAACTTTCTGTGTTTGTGGTTTTTTTTTTTTTTTTTTTTTTTTTTTTTTTTTTAGGGATATTTTTCACCCAGAGTGGAAACTACGATGATTTTAATCACAATTCTCAATTAGATCACTGTCAACGTGCAGATTTGTAAAAAATAAGTGTATTTTATGATTGTAGAAGTGTATGAAAAAGCACAAATAACTCCGTCTATCTTTGAAACAAATATGCTGCATACAAGAAACAGAAACACACCTAGTTTTGAAGTAACCCTGCTTATAATGCACTACATAGGAAAAAAAAACCAACAATATTTATGTATAAACACATTTAAGTTCATTGAGTTTCATACTCTCTTTCAGATAAAACTGACTAACAAAAAAATCACAGCACACAAGGGCTGTCAAAATGTTCCTATTTGTTTGTTTATTCTAGATACAATAAGACAGTAAAGACAGTAAAAACTGCACCTTTTTATATGACAAATAATAATAATTATAATTATAAAAAACTATTAATCCTCATTGGGGGAAATAAATTATTTGCATCTTTCCCATCACACATGATGAGAGCATGTTGCCATCTAATATGCGTGGAGGAGCAGATGGTGGGGGTTAAGGGCCTTGCTCAAGAGTCCAAGAGTGGGGCAAATGAGGGTGGAGGCAGGTATGGGTGCTTCACCTTTCCCACCTACATTTTTGTTACCGGTCCTGGCATTTGAACCGACAACCTTTCAATCACAGGCTCGCCTTCTCTAACCTCTTCACACTTTAAAGCTTTGCTTTTTTTTTCATTGTCTTTCACAATTAATGAACATTCATCACAAAGTTGACGTTCTCTGCTGCACCGTACTTTAAACTCTTATACACAAGAGAATAAAATGAGCCCAAGTCATTTTTTACAGCTTGTTCAGCTGTATGTGTCCACTTGGAGTGTTTGCATTTGTATTGTACGGTGATGTGAACATGTGCATCATTACCAGAGAAACTGTGAGACTGAAGGGATCTCAGTTTTAACAGTTATTCTCTTTCAGTTCTTAACTTCTTTGCTTTCTTTTTGCAAGTCTGCAAGCCTCCAAAAACGAACAGACAGCGCATTGTTCTGCTGCCTCACCTCCACTGCTGCCTGCTTAATTAAAGGTTAATTGCATAAAATAAGTCTGCATCTGAATGGCTCACTCCACTATTCCCATTCAGCCAAAACAAGTGTGTGTGCACAGGGTCAGCTGGATATCTGGAATTGATCACATGGTTCAGGAAACGAGAGCCAAGTTTTACCTAGAACTGTGTGTGAGCAAAGTAAAACACCACCAACAACAACGCATGGGGTAAAGTGTGTGTCTGTCACACAGCATGAGAACACACCGCACACTCACACTGAAGAATGCAGAACACCCTCTGTCATTTTTAAGAATTTGATCTCTCATTCCATCTGGATTTTTCTGACTCAGTGGGTGGCAGCTTGTACAAAATGCTTATGAAGGAGCCACGCTTAAAGACACACACATTCATAAATACAGACAATCTGCCATAGCTGGGAGTTTAGCCTTACTTATCCATGAGCAGATGGTGTTGCTACTTTTGTTTGTTGCAACAAAAACAGACACACTACACTCAAAAAGTTGTAAAAATAAATCCCAATTTGATATATAGAGTGGTAAAGAAGGAAGAAGAGCACATTTTTTATGTAACAATATATTCGGTTTACTAAATTGAAGCCGAAAGCTTGTACACGTCATTCTTCACCTTCAGATTTATTTGCAAATCCTTGTCTTGCAGTTAAAAGCCTTCCTATCACATCACAATCACCTTAGAGCACTTACTGAATTGGTTTCTGTCTCCTTGTGATGCATGTGAATGAACAGAAACATAGATCTGCAAGATAATGAGTGCTGGACCACCTGTCAGGAAGCTCACTTTGCTAAACACAAAGCTTCGTCTAAAAACCCATCATTGTCTGTATGTGCGAGTGTGTGTGTGTGTGTGTGTGTGCGTTTTTGTTTCAGGTTACATTGTGGGGAACAATTTTACAAAATATCATGCATTCTGGGGACCAACTGGTCATTGTGGGGGCCTAAGCCGAGTCCCCTAAGGATAAGTCTCGTTGACGGGTTAGGTTCAGGAATAAAATGTGAATTGTGGATGGGTTAGGTTTAGGGTTAGGCATGTACTAGTAATGGTTAGATTTAGGGTAAGGGTCAGGGTTAGGCTATAGAAAATGAATAGAGGTCAATGTGAAGTCCCCAGAAAGCATGTTAACAAGAACATATGTGTGTGTGTATGTGTGTGCACCGGTTACCTGACTGGCTGAGGAGCAAACGTATTTGATTACCGATAACGTTACAGAAAGAGAGCCACATGAGGAAGAAGATCATAAATCAAAAACTGAAACCTTATGGCAGTATTAGTAAATTAAACAAACATTTGAACAAATACCAACTCACATCGTCAGATACTATTTAACTCTTCAACTTAAAAGCTGTTTGTTGTGGTAAACAGGGAGATGAGCTGTAAGGTACAGCTCTCTGTTCACGGTTTACGTTCCCCTCACCTATGGTCACAAACTCTGGGTAGTGACTGAAAGAATGAGATCATGCATACAGGCGGTTCAATGAGTTTCTTCCAAAGGGTAGCTGGACGCTCCCTTAGAGACAGGGTGAGAAGTTCAGTTATCAGTGAGCGACTCGGAGCAGAACCGCTGCTCCTCCACATCGAGAGGAGCTAGTTGAGGTGGTTCAGGCATCTGGTAAGGATGCTTCCTTGGTGCCTCCATAGCGAGGTGGTTCGGGCATGTCTGGCAGGAAGGAGACCCAGGGGAAGACCCAGGACACATTGGAGAGACACCTCTCAGTTGGCATGGGAAGACAGTGACAAATCTTCATCTTGACTGTTGTCTGTTAAGATGTCTCTAAATTGATTTAATAACAGAAAAACAGTCAAAGTGAGGACGTTCAGACTGGCTTTTAATTAGTTTTATTTTGTCTTATGTTACATGTACTGTATGCTATTTTATCTTTCCTTCTCTTTTATATTTTGTGCTTTTATGTCTTATATTCTGTAAAGCACTTTGTGATTTCTGACCTGTAAAATGTGCTATATAAATAAAATGTACTTACTTATACGTACTTACTATTGGATGGACAGGTCTCATGGCCTCATAAACAGGACAGAAAGGACATCAATAACAGGTTGTGTTAAATTTAACTCATGGTGGATATTAGGAGAATGTGAGCGATGCGGTAAATAGAAAAAACAGGACTAAAAGTGCATTGTTCTGTCCACGCATGTAGATTGAGTGGGTCAGCTAACGCCAAGTTGTGTAAATAAATATCATAATTCATTAAAAACAGAACAAAGGAATTTTCACTGCCTGTTCAGCCGTGCATAAATGAGTAGGTGCGTGCATGGACAGAGGAATTTTAATTGTCTGAGACAAAAGAGGATTTCATTTTTTTCCCAGTTCATCCATCTTTCTCTCCTTTGCTTTTGTTGCTCTCCCTCCTTTCGTCCATGAAACAACAAAATGGTCTGGACTCTGTGTTATGTTGGGGCTTTTGAAGTGGCTGGAGGAGCCAGTAAATTTAGTGGGCACCTTTGGGAGCCGGTTCAGTGGCTCAGCGGCTCTATCTATATTTCATGCTCCAACGTGCACGTGCCTCTGAGACTCCGTGTCTGTTTCCATGTGTGTGCATGCTCACACCAGTCATGGCTGTGCCTGTGTCTCTGTGTGCGACACAAACGTGCTCAGATTTGGTGCGTGCACGCGTGGAAACGTTCTCGTTGCTCTCTATTTCATAGTCACGCTGATTTGTGGCCGTCTACATGGAGTTTCCCAGGACATTATAAATCTCAGAGGACAAACTGCATTAGAGATAGACGTGCACATGCTCGTGTGTGAGTGTGAATAAAATAGCATGAGGCGTATGTAACAGGCATATAGTCCTCTTTGTCCATCTGTTGCTTGCTGTTTTTTCAGTTCTCTAATGGAGGTTTGTGTAAATAATTTGTAATTAAATGAAGCCATTAATAAGATAACTTATCTGATTCTTTGTTAGCAAATCAAAGTGTTCTTGCAATAAGAAGTCTTGTTTATTCCACTTTAACCATTTTTTTTTCACTTTAAATAAAGAGGTTAGAAAGCAAAAAAAAAAAAAAAAAAAAAAATCAACATTTAAATGGTGTTAGTTGCAAGTTGTAATTGTAACTGCATTTTCACAGACATTTAGACCAGTTGCAGCGTTTGAAGATAAATAAGATGGAATTTATTGGTTGTTGTGGAACAGAATTTGATTTATCCAAAATGCACAAATAGTGCCCTAAAAGTGTCAATTAGCTTTTCTTTTTTAAGTGTTGTAAATTTGAGCACTTGTCTGGAAAGTCAGAAAGGCTCTTGTTGTTTCGGTCACTTTGTATCTATACTTTCTTGTCATGAACAAAGCTGTTTGCTTTGGTACAAAATGACAACAGCTTGAAGTGAGATGGTGAAGTACAGATGTTAGGGTGCATTTAGTCCACTTTAATTGAATTCCAGTCCGTTTGCCTAGATGGTCCGGTTCATTTGGGGAGGTGTGAATGCACAATCCAACCATGATGTGGACCAAAAAAGTGAATTCTTGTCCGTCTAAATAACTAGGTCTCGGTTCGGTTGAAGTGAACTTGAATGCAGGTTCGAATGCAAGTGGACCGGAGACCGCTCCAAAAGCAGGAAGTGGTCTACAGCGCAGGGCATTACAACCAAAACAAACGTGCATTTCTCTTACCTCAGAGCCGTCTCAGCCGCCTTGTGTGAAAAACAACATTCTCCATGGTCTTCTGCATCATCGTCTGCTCATGCTGAGTGCAATGTTGAAAAATGACAAATCAGAAATCCTAAAACTGCTAAAATTTGATAACACTCCGTTTTTGTTTTGATTTCCAGAAGAAGTGTCTTCTTCAGAGGTTTTCGTGTCATTTCCTTCACTAGTTCTTGGTGCAGCGCCACCACAGGCGAGGTGGGGAACAGGTTTGCTCGACTGACAAGAAATGTTAACAAATGTTCTGAATTTTGGTCCCCAATCGAACTGAGTCTACCGGACAGGTGTAAAAATGACCTTAGTGTGAGGTCATGAAGGAAATAAAAAACGCAGGAGGGGATTTGCATCAAATGTCCCAAAATTACAAACTATTTTAAGTCACCAGTACTTGGACAGTTGGCAGAGGATGCATATGGCACTTCCATGATGAGAGGGACAGACAGCAGAGATGAAGACAACAATCATCAAAGATGAAGAACCAGAAACTCTAAGTGAGAGGCGGCATAACATTCACAAACACAAACTGAGGGTCACACTGTTTTCAGAAAAAGTGCAGTGATTGTCCCTCTGCACATTCTATTGTGGATTTTCTCCCATACAAAAAGCATGATGCAGTCTGCCATTGACAATTACAAAGCTTTAATTACACCACGTGTCTGAGCTACATCTCATCATTCATGTGTTAAGCCTTCATCTTCACGTCTTTATAATGATTTTTTTTCCAGTTTTGTCCAGCTCCTGTCTGTCTCTTCCACCCCTTACCTCACTCCATCTTCACCTCCCTTTCTTTCTCTTCTGCTCTCTCAGTTTTCCTAGACACCTGTGCAGGTTTAGTGTTTCAGCCGAGCCCCTGAAAAATAAATGCGGAGCTCCAATCTCTTAATCCACTCGGCTCCGCGTAGCCACGTCACACGACACCGCCACGGTGGTTCTGATGCCGAGACGATGCGAAAGGGACTGTTTGTTGTGCGTTGGTGTTTCTGAGTTATGGCTTTCGAAGCTCAAAAAGACGCAGAAAAAGAAACAGAGATTGTTGGACTTATTATAAGTAACATATTTGATAAAGATTGAGTTTGCATCACATTACTTGTGCAAGTATTGTATATCTTATTTATATTTTTGGGTTAACTGCACGTAAAAACGAACTTAAGTAGAGGTAAAGAAACCAACATTATTCTTGCTTTCAGTTCAAACTTGTAGGTCAATAGTCTCTGTGTGTGTGTGTGTGTGTGTGTGTTTGCATGTACATTTTGGGATGATACCCTATCCTCAACAATCAGTCTGACCTCCACTCTGGAGTGAACCGTTCTCAATGATTAATGGATCTGCCTCCATGCTTGGTCGCTAAGGCAACCCGAAACCTGATAGCCCTCAGGAATTTGCAAGCTCGCCCTCAAAGTTAGGCCGTGTGTGTGTCGATGTGCATGTGTGTGTGTGTGTGTTGCTAGGAGTGTGGGTGGGAGACACTTGGAAGGATGGAGTTGGCTGCGGTTAGGCGACTGAAGAGGTCCAATTCAGTTATTAAAGCTGAAGGATTTCTGTTTTGCACTCTATGCATTCTTAGTCTTAAATTTGTCCTACACACTTTAGGATACACTGGCAGGTCAGTCGAGCTGTTTGTGTCCAAAGTAAGCATCGTTTCAGGCCAATTGTAGAATAAAAATCACACCATGTGTCCACGTCGTTTGGCATCAGTTCACCAGGACTGTTATTCACCTTTCAATAACCTGCTCAGATTTGTCCCTTTCTCTGTTTTAAAACATTATTATTCATGACTGATTCTATGAGCTGATGCTTGGATGCGAGCCTCAGTCCATCTGAAGCTGGTGATGAGGGAAATCTATGTTAACAAGATGGCAGCCCTTCAGTTGAAGTGCTTGACAAGCTAACAACTCTAGCGTGTTATTTTCTAACGGCCACTTAACACTTTATTGATCTGGAGACCATTGGGGCTCATTAGTCGAACACTCAGGGTTAACACGGTAATAATGTGGCACTGTCCACTGCATGTCAAAAACATTAATACAGTTTTTACACACATCATTTTGTTTCTGCTCAGGACCCTCCATGTGGGTAACTTGGATAAGTCGATGTTTTATCCAGTAACTACAGGGCATCCATCCATCCATCCATCAATTATCTTTTACCCGCTTCTTCCATTTTTGGGTCACGGGAGTCGCCAGTGCCCATGTCCAGCAATCACTGTGAGAGGGGCGGGGAACTACAGGGCAATACTCTGTAATTTAAAGCACAAATGAAGGTCATTTAGAAACTTAAATACAGTTTAAATAGTACAGTTGTGATGGGAATCTGTGCCTGAGCGCACTCCTTTGCCTGCTCGAGGTGCTGTACAGAGGATGCTGTGTGTCGGTTGTCCAGTACGACCAGCAGGTCTTCCTCTAAGCTGCTGTCCCTGTTGACTCCACCTCCATTCCCACCACAGAACCAGCCCTTCTCACCAGTTTGTTCAGTCTTGCAGTAACAGCTTTCTTCCCAGGATGCCACAGAACAGAACAGGACAGTAGCACAATTCCTGCCGGCACCCTGTTTGTCAACAGCACCAGTGGCAGATGGTCGTTCTTAACCCAGGCTTATACCTATCCGGTATATACAGTATACCAAAAGTCACCAAAAGTCACATGTTCATTGTAAACTGTGATGAGTTGAGTGACGCAACGTGGTTTTCTCAGTTTTTATGACTAAAGTTTCTACAACTCACTCAACATTTGATGTTCATTAGGCTCCATTATGAGCTAATTAGACTGCATAAAGTTGTATGTTATTAGCAAAGCAATGTGAAAAACTGCAATAAGAACATAAAATTTGATCAAGACAAAGAAAATACAATTTGCCGATGACAGGAAGCATCATTGAAAACGAAAAAGTAACTATATTTCAGAATATTTTACAAATTCAAGTGAAAATGATATGTTTAATTTTTAGGTTTTAGCTATTTTCCATATGTTAGATGGATAAAGAATCACAGTAATGTCACAGTGCATCAGACAAAATCGTATGGTGAAATATAACAAAACTAAGCTGTCCCAAAAAGCAAAACACTGCTTTTTTTTTTTCTTTATTACTTTGAGTTCATGAGCATTTACAAAGTAATACTGTCTAAAATAAACTTTGTTAGCAAATGAGTCACATTGCTGTGATTATTAATCAGGAGATATTAAGAATGTATTTATCTGTAACAGCATAAAGCTGCATGGTCAGACCTTCTTCAACAACCTTGAGCTAATAAACAACAGAATGTGTATTGTGTGAGAGTGTTATTCTCTGAGGTTGCATGTGCTGAGTGACGGACACAGCGGGGGTATCTATAACAGTGTGTCAAGCATGTAAATCTAGACTGACCTGATCTGATGTGGCCCTCCTGGTAAAATAGAAAGTTAAAATGTTCGTCATCAGTATTAAAAAAAAGTTACAATTCGACACTCAAAGAGCAAAAAGCAGCTGATTCTTTTGAGCATTTTATTCTCTGTGAAACCTAAAATCACATATTTTATTGTAACATAAATTAATTAAAGAGGAAGAAGATGAATGGTAGGAGATAAATGATGGTAATGAGATTGCACAGCTTCTGTTTCACATGTCTGAATGCAGGCAAAAACAATAAAAGGCACAAAGAAAACGAATACTCTGCGTCATGTTTGCTGATTTATATGAATCTATAATAGACAATGTTCAAATGTTTGACATACAAACGCCACATGGTAGAACATCCGACTTGCCCTTTCATCTGTGATATTTTAAATCGGGAATAATTCAAGTCTTTTAGTATTCAAGTAGATTTGTAGTTCCTCTCTACTTTGCGATTCGTTTCTATTGTGCCTTTTCAAAATAAGGTTGGACATGACACACTACTGGCTGATTGATGGATGAGCCACACGATCGGCATTGAAATTTTATTTAAAATAAATTATTTAAAAATATTTAGCACCTGCTGCACCTTTGTGCAGCCCATACTGCAGGATAAACTTCCTGCTGCAGCTGATCAGCTGTTCACCGTTCAGAGCGGAGAAGTGGGCGTGGCTAAGAGTGCTTACAGGTGGCAAAAATCAGAGGAGGAAGGGAGCTGAAATCATGACATTCTGTGCTCTTTTAAAGCATTTAGAGTTAAGAAATATTGTTTAGAATACAGCAAGAGTGTGGGAAGGGTTTAAACGCCTTTACGACTTACTACTTGTACTGTCTACTTCAATGTTTTTCACTTATTTCGGGTCTTCAGGGTACGGCTCCCTCGCGATAAATGAGGGAATACTGTTTTTATATTACCGTATTTTCCAGACTATAAGGCGCACTTAAAATCCTTTAATTTTCTCAAAAATCAACAGTGAATCTTATAATCTGGTGCGCCTTATGCATCAATTCTTGTTGTGATAACTGACCTCGAACCAATTTTATGTGGTACACGGTGCTCAGAAATCTGTCAAAATGATTTAGTTTTGCTTAATGCCCTTTATAATCGGGCGCACCTTATAATCTGAAAAACCCACCCAAATAAATTGAGTCTGATTTTGAGGATTCAAGACTTCTTTTTTTATTAGAGGCGAGTTTGCAATAATATGATTCTAATTCTATCTGTCTTTAATATGTTGCTTCAATAAAATGTTTTTGCTTTATTTATTTATTTATTTATTTATTTATTTATTTTTTGTGAAAATCATAGCACCGTTGTGTCTCCGGTTTATCTAAACTTTTTTTTTTTTTTTTTTAAAGAAAGAAATTAAAAATAAATGTTTCTACAGGCATGGAGCAGCAGTGAAAGATCTGTCTTGTTCTGCATTTATTTATCTAACCATATTTAATAAAATATTGTATTTATTCAATATGAATCAGTCCCTTTAGGCTTAACTACCTAACAATCTCTATTTTAACATAAAAAAATTAGTAAAAAGTCCAAACCCATTAATAAAGTAACTCGTAACTTTTAACTTTTTTTTTTATTCAAGTTTATTCGTTTTAAAACACTACACAAAACAATACTACAAACTAAGTTTATACAACATATAAATAAAATGAAGGGTAGCAGAAGAAGAAGAAAAATCTTATTATATCTGCCCCCTCTTACAATCAATCAAATCAAACAACAATCATCTGTAAGTAACTAAACAAAAAAAGAACAGTTAACCATAATTATCGAACTACAATGCAACATACATAACAGTAATTTATATATATTTTTGCAATAGTCCAGTTTTGATCATTTTCTTAAATGAAATCATTGTTAACACTTAAACAGTGTTTCAAATATACTGTATTGACCTTTCAGGTCTCAAAATGCAACGTTTAATTGGTATCAAAAGGATTAAACTAACACAAGCTTTGCATGTATGCAATATTTACTATACGCTAAATGCTCATTTAAGCTTCAGCTTATACGGGTTTAAAAATCAGCAGATAATATTCCTGCATGAACGTACATGTACATTCTCACATGTCTGACAAAATGAAAGGCGGCGAGCGGAGCAGGGTTCAGTACAGGCCAGACCTCTGGCCCTAATCATGTTACATGATTAATGAGGGGGGGGGGGGGGAAATGGGCTCATGTTGTATTAAAAAAATGTGTGTTTGAACCCAAAGCGGCGGGGATCAGCAGCCTAATGCATCATCCATCGACTGGACACCTGAGATCCAAGGTCTGCTGTGTTGTTAGCTTCATCCCAGCAGAGAGCCGCTTCATTGATTCTCCTAAAACTCCCTCGTTCACTCACCAGCTTCCTGTTTTCCTTCTTTTCCTCGTCCATCTTCTTTGCGTTGTGTGCGTTTATGCATTTCCTGCATGTACTTCACACCTTAGTTCATCTACTTCCTCGCCTCAGTTCTCACCCTCCTCAGTTCTGTTTGTTTTCCTCTCCTCTTGCCAACTTTTTTCATTATATTAACAGCGTCAGTGGGTTTGTGAACACTGCATAATAGCAGCAGTGTGCTCTGTGTTTGTCATTTGCTTCTGAGTGATTTAAGTTCATTTCTGGAATCAGGGCAACGGCCAGCGCTCAGCTCGTGCAACTCAGACACAAAAACAGTCATTTGATTTAATTTCTTCTCTGAGGCTTGTCTGATATATTAGCTCGCCCTGCCTCGTCCAATAAAGATAATTCAGTGAGCAAGTGTGTGAACCAAACTGTAAAAGTAACACCACAAGGTTTCTATAACAAGACAAAGGTTCAGTCATTACTCAAATCCTCCTTTTCACAAAAAAAGTGAGCTAAAAAAAAAAACAAGTTTGAAGCTTTTAAGTCAAAACATGGTTGAATTTGTGAGCCAGGCAGAAGTTTCGCTTCAGCGAACAGCTCAGTGACAGTTCCACTTTGACGTAGCTGTGGTGTTATTACTGGTAGCCAATTAGATGGCCTCCCTGGTCCTCTGAAGCAGACGGCATCTTGACACTCTCTGGGGAGGGGAGTTGTTTCGTGCACAGTAGCTGCAGCGCACGCAGAGGAGCTGATGAATGATTAGTCTGGATTCAAACACAAACACAGCCAAATCAGAGCTCCACTCATGTTACCCTAAAAACAATATCCAGTTCCCTTCTCTTATCAGCACAACCTATTGTGATACACTCAGTCGTAGCCTTGTTGTGGTTATTAATAATGTGACAAAACATTAATAATTAGCTTTAGGGATTTGGCTGGATTAAAACAGCTGCTGACTTTTTATTTGTTCTAAATTGCGACTGCAGGCAGGAAAACTATGGAAGGCCAGAAAATGGATAACAAGTTGTTTTGTTGTTGTTGCTCGGGGTTTTCCAAAATTAATAATGCTCAGCCATCTAAAAACCTGAGGAGCACGGTTTGAAATCAGGATGCAGAGTTGTTATGAATCCGACAAAGTGCAGTCTTTTGGTCCTTCGCGGTGTAATTTGCTCCAGGTTGAACCCTTAAGTCATGCGAACGCGCCATGCACGTTTATGAATAATCAGAGAGCAGCTGGTGTTTGCTCTCCTCAACTCAACCATCATCTTCGATGAGAACGTTTACTCCGAGAAGTTCAGCGACTGAATCAAACAACGGAGACGTACAAGGCGTTCATTAAAACCAAATAACCCTGGGCTCAGAGAATCAAAGCAATAAAGCGCGTTGCGTAAACAAATAAATGAACGAAAGGAAGATTATAGAGCGAAATCAGTGAAAAGTTGGGGGAGACCACAAAAAAACCCTTGAGATATGGAAACAAACTTGCAATATGTAGACAAACGATTAGCGTACCATTTCATCAATAGAGATGATTTGCTGTTGCAGCAACGCAGCCTAAAGTACACAAACTCATGTGCACACATGCAAAATATACAAAAATATAAACACAAGCACACACACACACACACAGTGAGTCTCACTATGAAAGACAGCAAGGAAAATATCAGTGTTTTGAAAGTATTACCAGTTACATTTTCATATTTCTTTCCCCCGCTGTTATAATTTTCTCCCCTGTCAAACAAATCAAGATGCCAAAACCAAATAGAGGCCGAGGCTCAGATTTTCCACTGTCAGGTTCACAAACGCAGCGCTCGTACAAACAGTCTCTGTGCACAGAGACAGGACCTGTGTGTTCCACCGTCTGCGCACTGGCTGAGCATGTTTGTGCAGATGACCTCGGCCAACATTCACGTCAGTGAAGACGCAACGACTTCGTCTATTTCGGCTCTCCTGACGGGAGATGCGAGCTTAATGATGCAGATGCTGCAACGGCTGCTTCAAGGTCATTTATGAAATGACATTTTAAAGTTGCATTACTGATGCTCAGTGTGATTGAGTTTGAACAGTTACATTGTAAATTAAATATGCAAATACTGTGAATGCAGCTAAAATAAATAGTAAAGATGCTTCTCTTTCAGCTGCGCCTTCCATGCTATGTGATGAAAAGAGAAAACATGAGACGATGACGTTCGTTTTGCTTCCCAAACAGGATGGCCGAGCTCTCCGCCGCCTTTCTGGTTACATTTCCCCTCGGAGCGCCATCCGTCATCTGAGGGTCAGAGGTCGGGGGATTCATCAAAACAGTTTGTGCAGCATGAGGTACACAAAGGAGCCTCTCAGAATTAGTGACAGCGTGCTGTGTTTATGGCCGTCTACATTAAGGCCTATCTCGTCATCGCCCAGGTCGTCGTGGCGTGAACTCATCAACCATTCCAGCAGGCTGACAGAGCCGCCCCCTCAACATACTCGACTCTTTATCTGCTCTCTTTCATTGAGACTTTCACATGCGTGCAGTTATATTTTAAAGTATGACGTTTCTGAACTCTTCTGTTTTGTTGCTTCTGACTAAATTACAATATCAGTCCCTACTGAAGTCTACTATTGAAGGAGACAGTGAGCTGTAAAAAAAAAAAAAAAAATCTCTGAAACTTGTATTTTCATCAAGTTACAACAAAAAAATTACAAGTTGCACACTGTTTTCTCTTGTAAAAGGATAATCTGGTGATTATGTATTTTAAATCCACCCCCCCAAAACAAAAACAAAAAAAAATACAAAAGTTGAATGCAACAACTTTCTTCACATAAAAGCACATAAATCTGGTGTATGAATTTTAAAATTACGGTATTGGTTTTTGTTGTTGTCTTGTTTTTTTAAAGAGAGGGAGCAAAATAAAACATCAAATATGGTATGAATTTGTCACAAAGTTTAGCTTACATGAAAATCGTGAGCTGACTGAACACTGCATCTGTTTGCCCAAAGATCACACCGGATCCATTAACCCCGTGTTTGGACACCTGTAGGACCAGAGCGCGATGAGAAAGGTTGTCAACGAGAGGCTTTGGCGAACCAAGAGATTATCCAAACAGTGGGACACTGGCTAATGAAAACAAGCCCCCCCTGTTTAATGCATTAGTGCTCTATTAGCGCAGAGAGGGTTCAGAGATTGGGCTCCTGAAGGCCTGATTGATGCTTCTGAGCTGTTAAAGGGGTCTTCTGTAAATGATTAGTGATTTATTATAGTCTGTATTTATTACATTAGATCCTGGAGTGTTTAACGTGAAGGTGGTGAGTGTTGTTGAGCTGTAAAATATGCATTGACAAAACTTTGTGCAAGTACAGTAAGAGCATAGCACAGTGAAATCAATAATGACTAGGGGTGTCGAACTCAGTTGCCAAAAGAAGCCAAAAATTTAAACTTCGTCTGAGCCATGAGCCACTTTCAGTTGATACATTAACTTGAGTCAGGTACCCGATATATTTTCTTAGTTGCAGGTTCATGAACAAGAGTTATATCTGTATCATTTGACATTCTGTTGCTCTTTCCACATCAGAATCAATGATGATAGAACGATCCAGCCGTCTTTCTGGCTTCAAGGTTAGTCAGCTGGCAAGAGATCTACACTAAATGATGTATTTATCAGTTTTTTTAAATGGAAACTATTAGAAGAGATACAACATGTTACATTTAAATTATCATCTTGGGAGACCAGGTTTGTCCCGCTGCTCTTGAGTTTGACGTATCATTAGATAAAACATGCAAATCTGTTGCGAAGTTGTTGAAATAAATAATTTTTCTGTTCATTTTGCACAAAATTATAAGGCATCTAACTTTCTAAAAAAAAATGCTTGTGTCAAAAACAACAACAACAATGTTTCAAAGTGAGCAGAGTCTGCGTGGTGTTCCAGAAAACACAGAGAGCACAGTATATTCTTTGCCGCCGTGCAGCAGCGTAGCTCAGGGTGTGTAGAGCAGGTCATGAGCATAAACGTCAATTTCTACCCCATGACATTTATTAACTCCCACAAATACGACAGCTGCAGTATTTTTTCCTCTGGAGGCACGGAAAATGAAATCATCTAATTTCTTCCACCAAACCTTGGTGGTGTTTTAGTTTTGTGACGCTTCTCATGGTGAATCGAGGCAAAGATTTTAATGCATGAAATTATTTGTTTACACAGTGAAGCTCCCAATTTTCCACCAGAGACCAGCGCCATGTAGGTGCCTTTATACACTAGTCCCTTTAGAACAACAGTTAATACGAGATCGAGGGGTTAAGGGTTTAATTTAGAGCAAATTGGATTTTGCTCCAATAAATCAGCTTCTAGATAAATATGAGGGCGGCTCTGACTCCTTAACTTTTATAGCTACAGTTTGAGAACTTGTGCATGAAGTAAAACCGCTCCAGAGTCCATACATTAAATGGATTTGTTTATTTTAATATTAACAAATATTAACTTTGCATATATTATATGAGAGTTTTTAATGCTAATAAGTGTTAGCGAGACAGTGTAATGCCATTAGGGCATAATTGGAGGTCTCTAAGGCAGTGAGGACGCTGCTGGCAATAACTGGGAATGTGCTTCTTATTAAAAACTGCTTTGGTGGCTGGGACTAAATTTATTTTTTGACTCTATTATCCCTGCAGAGGGGAATAAACTATTAAGAATAATATACCTCAGGCAAATATGCATGTGTGCTCCGTGACTGTTTTATTTTTTAATTTTTTTTTATCATGGCTCATAAATAAGCATCACTTCAAACTGACTCCTGCCAGTTTACTCAGTTTTGCTTCTTCTTTCTGTTCTAAAGCCTACTTTTTTTAATTAATTAATTTATTTATTTTTAACAAATGGTATTTTTAAGCAAGGTAAGAGCAAAAAAATACAAAGTAAAAGTTATGTAGACATAGAATGAATAGCTCCCTTCTTTTTTCAGTTTACAGCTTTCCTGTTTCAGAGAACATCACTAAAATGCATGTGAATTTAGTCTTTTATACTTACCATATGCTCAGCTTGCATGTGGTGTAACCCTTAGTGATTATTTACTGTAAAATCATTTATTTCTGGGGAAACAGGCAATCCTCAGCTCATCTTCTTCATCCTCCCATCCTGTTTGGATTTACAGAGTGGAGTTCATGCATTTCATCAAATGTACAACAACTCACCTCCTGCCACTTTTTTTTTTTTTTTTTACCCTTCACCAGCTTGTTTCTCTATACAAACCATAATAATGACACGGAAAGCCTCCACAGGTCTGCTTTTCTCAGATTTAGGAGCAGAAAGGCAAATGGCAGCACAGAGGTCCAGACAAACTTTCTGATGAATGTATTTAAAATATCTCTCTAGAAGGTTTTCCCTACTGATAAAAGACTGAGGAACAGCTTCTACTCTGAAGCTGTCTCATAAATCCCTGTCCAGGAAAATCACTGATTTTACACTTCATGTGTGCTGCTGATTATCCATGCTGCTGATTTCTTACCCATAAACTGCTATATTCATACCCATCTTCTCACAACAAACTCATGTTCAGGCTGCTGTTTAATACACCATATTTTACTACTGTGTATTATTATTGTTTGTATCTTAGATCCTTGTATACAGTACTTGATATTTTTGCTATTTTTGGGTCTAACTGGGACCGTGAGTACATAATTTCATTCCATCTCATGTACCACATGTGATGCAAATGATAGTCACTGTGAACCTTGAACCTTGATACTTGAGGTGGGGAATCACAGTTTAAAATATGCAAATTCAGAACTACTAGAAAAAACTTTTATGTATAAGCAAGTGGAGTCAAACTGTGGAATAATTTGAAAACTGAACTTGAACAAGACATAAAGAGGAAATAAAACTGTTCAAATGATCATATAAACATATGAATATTGCTATACATAATGCATCAAATTATTACTCAATTATTGTTGTTTTTTTTGTTATTGATGCTTTTTTTATTTTTTGTGAAGTTAAAGGAATAATAATTGTTCATCTACTATAGTTAACTTAGATACTATATTGTTGGGTTGAATATGGGTTTAGTTGTTATACATTACATATGTAATAAGTGGTTAAGGAGTGGGAATTTTGATAAGTTCATACTTCTACCCACTCTTTTGAATATGTAAAACCAAAAGTTTTGACGTTGTTCTTCATGCTGTATTTGTTTGTTTGTTTACATGTTCAAAAAATAATAAACTAAACTAAACTAAGCCATGAAAAAAAAAGTTATTGGTTTAAAGTTGTTCTTTTTCTGCTGATGCAATGCTTTAAAAAGCTGAAAAGATTATTGCCTTTAAAAAAGAAGGAAAATAGAAAATGCTGAACTAATCTGAATTGAGCAAAAAGGTAAATTACTTTAATAATTAAGATCTCAAAATTACCACTTTGTCTGGCATAAGTGGTTAAAATGATCACAATCCCTGCTTTAAAATACATGTATGGCATTCAAAAGTGTCATTTATTCAAATGTTGAACATCCACAGAAATTTGCGTTCTGACACTTGTCAGGCTGTATTTGTTTAGTAACGGCAACCAGTATTACCATCAACAGCACAATCCTGATCTGTAAAATGAATCCCAGCAGCAGCCCCAATAAAGAGACACAGTAATGCCAAACTTTATTTAACCTCTTCAACATGTCGACCCTCCGTTTCCCTGTGAATGAGTTCTGGTGCACAAACTGGACGTGTGGTGAGGCAGATTGTGTGGACAAAGTCTGGCTTGAGCTGGAAGAGAAGCTTTTAATGGGAATAAATTATTTGGGAATAAGAAACGATGAACAGGACGAGTTTTATAAAATCATCTTGATGAATACAACTAAATAAGGAAACAAAAGTTTTTCACTTACTAAATATGGTGACGTCTTTTGATTAATGAACCTGTGGAGCAGCGTAAGCTCATTAAACTCCAAACACACTTCACGGGTGAAACAAAAACAAACAAAATTCTCAGATTATGGTTTTATTTTACTAGCTATTAATCATCACAAGTTAATCCTCAGAAGAAAAAAAAACTTGTGCAATCTGATATAGAACTGCCTTATACTGTTTTATTGTTTTTTCAGATTCCCTGTAAAAAATAAGGCTCGAGATGAAAAAGCTCAGATTTCTTTTTGCCAGAAGCAGCTGGTCAAATTGAAAGTTTTCAAAATGTTTTCAATTAGATAAAAAATGAAATGGAACAAGTTATATTAGTTTAACAATTAAATATTGAAGTACTGTATAAAATACATATAAAAATACAAATTTGAATAAATTGTTAAATATTTCCAATCCTGGTGTGATATGAGACTACTTTTTCTGAGAACAATTAATTACCTTCAAAATATATATATTTTTTTATTTAAATAAGATTTTGCAGCGTAAGTGAACACTGTCTAAATTTTTATATTTAGTAAAAAGAACAAAAGGATCAACTTGCATCAGTATTATTCAACAAGAATCAATGACTGATGTGTGAAAAAATATTATATTCAGTTTAGTTCATATTCAGTTTCAGTGCAAAGAAACACATGTTAGAAAATTAATTACCGGTAAGTGCTGAATATTTGTTCAAATTTTGTGTCTGCTGATGAAACTTTCTTTTATTGGCAGCATCTAAACCAGAGGTGTCCAAAGTGTGGCCCGGGGGCCATGTGTGGCCCTTGGAGTGAAATATCTAAGAAATTAAATTATATATACGTACTGTATATTCATATACTGTATACTGTATATACACACATATATACTGTATAT
>JARVLU010000001.1:41328039-41349756 GCA_031762415.1 Simpsonichthys santanae | reverse complement strand
TTCGAAGACCGCATTTGAAGGCCGCTGACGTCACAGCGATGCGCCAAGGCCTGTCCCAATTCACAGCCGCTGACTTCTGGTTTACGTGGTCTTAGGAGGACCCGGCTTACGTCGACCGGGTAGGCCGGGTCCTTCGAAGTATGCAGCTGTTGGATTGGGACACAGCTAAAGTCTTCATGCGAGTCCGTTTGCTGTGCCAGCCAAACAAATAAACAAATAAATAAATAACAGCTTGTCCTGCTATATACAGACAAACTATGTATTCATCTAATTCCCAAACACTTATCAATTTAATAAAACACATGCTTTGTGTTACACTGTAAATGCTGCAATGAGTTTTCATTAAAAAGTTTTTTTTTAATATAAAGTCAACAGTGAATATTAAATATTCTTCAGCAAGTCACAGTCATATTTTGTCAACGTAAAGCACCAATTCTCAAAGTCGGGGTGTGAGCACAAACAACACATTTAAACGATTCTAAAATGCAGCTGCGAGAAATTTGCAAACAGCTAGATAGTTAGTGCATCTGTGTTTTCCAACAGGTGCACACTCTCAAAACCTCCAGTTTTAATCTGTGCTAAGGACGGTCTTCTTTGATAGTCAATCCTTGTGTAATCTGTGTCAAGAAAAACACTTCCATGTGTGTTGCTGCCACCGACAGCCCTATTAGGTCCCAGCATTAATGGTATGCTGAAACACAGCTAAACAAACAACTGCCAAATCCACCTAACCCTGTGTTTGCCCTTTGGGGTTTACATAAGCTGGAGATGTTACTGGATCCTTCTTACAGTAGCAGACGGGCTGCTAGAATGGTCTAATGCGTTCATGATTATAGTGAACGCAATTCAAATTCCAGACATAACATTTTTGCTTGGAGAGACACTGTAAGTGTTATGATAACAGTTATGGTTAACTTTAATTTCTCAAACTGCAACATAATAAGATAAAACCCATTTTTTCAAGAGGGAAAAAATGAGCAGGCTCTAAAGGAAACGCAAGCATAAAATGTGAACTGTATTGTTATAAGTTTGCACATTCCTAGATCTGTCTTAACTTTTGAGTGAAAGGGGAACAAAGATCTATTACATTTATGTTTATTATCTGGGTGTCCAAAAATACCTAGCTCCATCTTATAGTACAGATCTTATTGTTCCATATTTTCCCAACAGAGCACTTTGCTCTCAGGCTTACTTGTGGTTCCTAGAGATTTCAAAAGCAGAATGGGAGGAAGGTCTTTCAGTTCAAGCTCCTCTCTTGTGGAACCAACTTCCAGTTTCTGTCCTTGAGGCTGACACATTGTCCAGTTTTAAGACTTTCCGTTTTGATAAATCCTAGTCAGCTTGGTTTCCTGAGCTATTCTTTATCCTATGCTGCTATAACCTTAGACTGCTGGAGAACAAATATAACTAATTTCAGTAAATCAATGGTTACAAATAAATACACATGAACAGTTTGTATTTGTAATTATTCTTTAACAAGTGATTTATGTGGTTTTGTCAGAAAAGATGATGGCCTCCATCCTGAATCTGCCATTGTTTGTTTTCTCCTTCATGTTCCTCTCAAACCCAGCCGGTCAACGCAGATGGCCGCTTGTCCTGCTGGGGGTTTCTTCCTAATGAGGGAGTTGTTCCTTTCCACTGTCGCCTCTGTGCTTGCTTATGATGAGAGACTGTGATAAAGTGAAAACTCAAAGCAGTCTGTTGGCTCCTCAGAAAAAGAACATTGACTTTATATGTATGAGACTGTTCCTACAGGGCCCTGAGACGACGTCTGCTGTGATTGGGTGCTATGATAACAAAATGAATTGCAGAATATAAAAATAAACGACAGTAATCCTGCAAATGTGAATCGTTTCCTCCCCAACTATTTACTTCATGACTTTTGATGTGCCCAAAATTAAAAACTTACAACAATCTCTAGATTTGCTGTAGGTGAAACCACAAGTGCAGAAATGTCAAACCAATATTGAAGAAAAATAAGTTTTTAATAGATTTGCAATTTGTAAATATCAGGTTTGATTCACTACGTTTTATATTCCCCTCAAATTCCATTGCAAGATGACTTATTACTGATTAAAACAATCTAATGGATTCAATAAGTTAGCTTATATGAGCTGTTTGTTCCCAAAGCAAGTGAACCAAGCGTTAACTTATTAACAGATGTTTACTCGTGGTGCTGTCTTTCTTCATGTAATGCAGAAAGTCTTCTCTCTACTACAGGAACTCCATTAGAAGTTCAATAAAAAATAATTTTCTTCAGCATTTAACATCTTACTGTGTGAACAAAGATATGTGAACGGTTGACGCAAGGAGTGAGAGAAAGGGAACAAAAAGATACAAAAACACATTTACTGTTTCTCTACGCCAGAGAATAAAATATTGGACCAGAAGAGAGTGTGTATGTGTCCTGGCACGTGTGAGGTGGAGCGTGGGCGTCAAGAAGGAAAGCTCATAAAATCCATGATCACACTGATGAGGTCACAGGGAGTGAAACCGGAGAAAGCCTTTCATTTCCTGTCTCATTCCATCCTTCTTTCTCCTAACTCCATTCATCCATCTCTCCCATCCACTCCTGTCTGTGCTTCACTCCTGTTTTTCACTGGCTATGTCAAAAGCCAAAGTCTTTCTCACCCCTTCGGTTGTCTGGAATATGTCAGTGTCGGCGCATGCTGGAAAATAGCGTATGAGGGGGATTTAAACGTAGTCTGCATTCAGCTTTAACAAACGAGACAAGATGGTGTCATTTTTTTTGTTTTTTTGTTTTTCTCATTAAAAACTCCTTTTACAGGTGGTGCAGTTACTCCTACGTTAATGACTCTCAGCAACATAAGAGAGATTAAAAAACATTTTAAGGTTGCTTTCTTTGTGACTTTTCTAATTGAACCGTGCTTTTTTTTTTTTTAAATGAGAATGCACATTTTTAACAAGGTAAAACAGCGTTTCAAATATTCAACACTTTAACAAAAGGTGGAACTAGATGAGAGGGTTTTAATGAATTCGATTCTCTGCTGTTTAGTAAGATGCATTCGCTTCGTGAGAACTTTTACTGATGCTGCGTTAAAAGAAGTGGAAGGGTTTTCATTGTTAAATTCTGATCAATAGACGACAAAATGTATTCCTACACTGGTGCTTTGGAGGTTTGTCTAAGTTGCTTTATTTATTTGGCTTTGGCCTTTAAACACCAAGTAACTGATGTCTTTTGTAAATTAAAACATAGAAATAATTATCTTTATTGTTTATTGCGCTGTACTTTACTTAGACCTGTCTAAAGCTTTTGACACTGCAGACCATGACATCTTGTCATAAGCTGTCAGAAATTGGTTTCTCAAATCACACATGGGTTGGTTCACTTACTATCTCCAAGCTCGGAGACAATGTGTTAAACTAAATGGTACGACTTCCAGTCATCTTACTGTTAACAATGGTGTACCACAAGGCTCAGTTTTAGGACCCACCCTCTTCGTAATCTACATAGGTAATGTAGGTCAAATCACCCCCCAAAAAATCTCTTCTTAAATTACTTCTTGGTCTGTTGCCTTCATACACCTCCTCCTACATGTCACTACGTGAGTGCAGCTACAGCGTGCACTCTCAGGACATTATTACATGCAGTGTTCCCTAAGTGTGGACTGAGCTAGGCAAAAGGTCCGTTCCGGTTTCCTGGAATGTCTTGCAAAAAAGATCTGAAGCTCTTGACCTCTCTAAGTGGCTTTAAACAACAGCTAAGTTCATGGAAAAACCAATGCAGACATGTTCCTGTTTTTAGTATTTTACATTGCTTTACAATGTACTTTTTTTAATATAATTTTCTTCCATTTATTTTTTTCAATTTATATGCTTTCTTTATGATTGTCTACTGTTGTCATTGTTAACTGTTGTCATCATTCTTTGTTAAAAAACAGGTCTCTCTTGTAAATGAGCCCTCGAGACTCAATGAGACTAACCTGTATAAATAAAAGTTGAATGATTAACATACCATTGTTTTTTTTTCTTCTTCTAAAACCTGAGTGCACCTGAGCACACAAAACCCAAGCAGTAGTGGAGAACAGACACGCACAGCTTCACCTGCAGTTAGTCTGTGTCTTATCACAATCTCATTACTGGACAGTGTTTGACAAAAACGCCAAGGGGCAGCGGAAGCTGGCTGCCAGATTGCCTGTCCCGTCTGCGGCCTCACGTTTAGTAGAGAGAGGAAGCAGGAACGGTGCTGAGGGAAGCTGTGTTTACTCCATCATGTACCCCACCAAAACAAAAACACGGGACACACTAAAACTAGAGCATCTGCCAAGTTTATTAAAAGAAGGAAACAAAAGAAACTGACACAGCCAAGTTACCATCAAATACAACTATTTGATCTGAACATCATGAAAACATTTGAAAAATCATCACCTAACAACAGAATGACATACAGCACGATGAGATCTAAACTATATTTCTGCCTTTTTTCTCAGAACATCACTCATGATTAAATTTGATCAAACATCTTTTTGCGTTTGTGACTAAAATATATTCCCGTTGTTGACCCAAAGGGAGGTCGTAAAGCATCGGCCCTCCCAGTGATTAGGTAATCTGCATTCAGTGTAATGCTTAGGACCCCAGGCTTTCTTACAACCATATGTAGAGGGTTATTTTTTTTATTTTTCAATTTCATAAAAACAAACAAATTAGATAATGTGAATGGGGAGTCTGGGATTAATTTTGAAGCAGCTGATTAGGGTGTTTGTGTGTCATGGGATAATTGTGTCTGGGACGAAGCCTAAAAAGCCTTCAGGCATAACTGCAGCCAGAGAAAGAGAAACCCTGTCATTTCCTTCTGTGTCTCCACCAAACCAATCACCCCCCCCACCCCCATTTTATCTTTAGTTTATTGTTTGTAATCAAAACTTAGTCTATCTTTTCCTCCTTCCATCACAAGCGCTCTTCTCTTTCATTATAACGTTTTCTGCTTATTTTTGGAACAGTTACCATGTGTACCTGTCCTCTCTAAAAGATACTAATATTGTTATTTGATTGTACTTATTAAGAAAATGCACGTTAGAAGAAATGTGGAGGGAAAAAAAACTAATTTTAACAACTTGATTGTTTGATAGATGCAGTTTTATATGTTTAGGACAACATTAGGAATTAGTAACAATAAACAATGCCATGTACACAAAAATATTTCTTAGAAGAAAAAAAAAAACAATTGAAAAGTTGACTATCTATTCAAGCTAGTTTGAGTATATTTACACAGTGAATAATATTCAAGTGATGTCATATTTGTGCTATTTAATTTATTTAACACCAACTAAAATCAGCAGCACTCCTCAAATGACAGATTTTTATTGAAAACACAATGAATCGTCCTGATACATGCACCTGACCCAACTCATTTCTGGATGAAGTGAATGTGTGTGATTTGCTCATAAGCAGCATTTCAGTTCATATCCAACATTTCTAACATCAGGAAATAAATTGTCTCGCATATTGCCAGGAGTTAAATTTCTTGTGGCACGTATGGTCTCCGTAAAGCAAAATATAGAAAGAAATGAAATGGATCTATTGAAGGACCCTGATCAGATCCAGTCCAATCCGTCCCCTTTGCGCGTCAACATTGAGGACCTGGACTTCAACTCGCTCCCCAGGCCCCAGAGCCAAGCTGCGGCGCTGCTTGCTGATGGGCAGTTTGTCCAAAGTGATGTGGCTCTTATGGATGAGGCCCGAGCGTCCAACACCAATATCTACGAAAGCTCCGAACAGAGTTGTGTTGTCCACCCGGCCTGTCAGCACCGCACCGACTTGTAGATCACTCATTGACACAATGCCTCGCTTAAAGTCCGCCTGCCCGAAATCTGGCAAAGACAAGTCGAGAGAAGGAATGTTAAAAAAATAAAATAAGCTGAAGTAGAAAAGAGGATTTTGTGAGGTCAGATAAGAAAGAGGAGGAGGAAACAAGTAAAAATAATAATTGGAACAGAGAAGAGGAAGTGCAGGAAAATACTGGGGCACTTAGAAATGATAAACATATTATATTACCAGGAGTAACTGAATACTTGTCTACAAACACTGCTTCCACATTTCCTTGTCTTCTGATACCTTTTGTTTCCATTCTGCCTCTTATAAGAGCTGCTGAATCAGCAACAAAAGCAAGGGAGGCTTATGACCCAGGAAACCGTCTGGCACAAATTTTCTCTTCAGACTAGTGCAAGAATATTCTCCTCTCACCAGTGCGGCAGCTTCAGTCCATCTGTTTACTCAGCCGAGCGCCATACTGGAGGCCAAGAAGAAACTGCAACTGAATAGGTCCAACCTGAGAATGAACCTTGAAGCTACGTTTCTTAATTTTAAAAGGCATCAAAGTGGCTTCACAGGTGGGACTGCTTTTGGTTACATAAAACTAGATATAAAAAAAGAAGTCTGAGGAATATTTCTGTACTTAATCATCTGGTCTGGCAACTAACAGGGGAGAAAACTTATACCAGTAAGTCACTTCCACTCAGGATTTTAGAGGAAGTTTTCACATTTGTTTACTCTTTGTCAACACATCAGCTTTTCAGAACAAAAATGCATTAAAACAAAGAATCACAAATGACTTTAGATTAATTTTCATTTTGTTAAATGTACCTACCAGTACTCAACTAAAAAAGAATCAGGCTCTGAGTAAAAAAACAAACAAAAAGTTTTTGCTTGATTTTCGTTTGTTAGAGAATCTGTTCAAAAATAAAATCTGTTGGACCCATCATCTGTTGAAACCACAGCACTGGCCAAGACTTGGTTATTATACTAAAGGCAAGAAAAGACATGGTGTGTGGTCATTCTAAAAAAGCAGGAAAATACAACAGGGACTCATATAAAGAAAATATGAAGAAAACATGAGACATTAAAAAAGATTATTGAGACTGTTAGAATGCAGGAATGACCACAAACCTTCAAAGCACTGAGTTTTATGTTGGGAGATTGATCCCTTTCACAAAAATACAGTATACATAGAAATACAGAGGACAGAAATGCTGCTGAGTCCAGTTTGCATTTGTTACAGCTTTCAATAATGTGTTTTTTATGTGTCTTGTATTTTTTCAACACATTTAATAAAACCATTTTTCTTTTATAAACTTTATCTCAGTGGGTTAGCTACAAGAGCATCACAAAAAATTAGAACATCGTGGAAAAAGTTCAAATTTTTTGTCAATCATTTCAGAAACTTCAGAAAGTCAAACTCATATATTACATGGATTCATTATACATAGAGTGAAATATTTAAAGCCTTTATTTCTTGCAATTTTGATGATTATGGCTTACAAATAATGAAAAACCAAAACTCAGTGTCAGATAATTATAATATTCCACATCCAGCTTGTGGTATCTTTGTCAGTGTGGGCAAGTCCTGCTGGAAAATTAAATCAGCATCTCATGGTCAAGAGTCTTTATTGTCATTCGCATCACGAGGTAGATGAGGTGGAACAAAATTTTGTGCACAGGGTCCCAGTTACATCCAACAATAGCAAAATTACCTGTGGACCAACACCAGCAGATGACATGGCCCCAAACCATCACTGACTGTGACTGTGTGTACTTTAATCTGAAAAGAGGACACTGAACCACTGAGCAACAGTCCAGTTTTTTGTCTCCTCAGCCAGGTAAGATGCTACTGATGTTTCTGGTTCAGGAGTGGCTTGACTTGAGGAACGTGACATTTCTAGCTCTTGTAGGAGTTAATCAGCTGATCAGGGTGTGACACTAGGGAGTTTATAGTATTGAACCTCTTCACAATATTCTAATTTTCTGAGACACATAATTTTAGTTTTCAAAATCATCAAACGAACAAGAAATAAAGGCTCAAAATATTTTACTCTAAGTGTAATGAATCTATGCAATATAAAAGTTTCACTTTCTGAAATGAATGACAAAAGGAATTGAACTTTCTCATGATATTCTAATTTGTTGAGATGCACCTGTTCTCTCTCCCTCCCTGACTTTGTGGACCAACAATGTGTCACCTAAAGAGGTTCAGTAATGAGAAGAACGTCTTACTTTGTCGAATGTCAAACCCGGGGGGCTGTGTAAGGCCATCTATGATGAGTTTGAGGGTCTCGGGTGTGGTGTCCACGGCTTTGGCCAGTTCCTCAACACAGCTGGACTTAACCTTGCTCTCTACACAGAACTGCAGACCTGTGCTTCCAATTTGGTCCACATTCCCACCAACAAGGGACAAAAACCTAAACAGAAAAACATGACTAAGAATCTGATAATGAAAAGAAGAGACAAACTAGAAGACAAAACATTGATTCAGAAATGAATTTTAAAATAGTTTCTACTTTATTATTTTACTTTTTAAATGAATAAACCTTTTTTATTACATAACATTTGATATTTTACAAATACCACTTCAAAACACTTCTGTCATGAAAATAAAGGCTGTCTTTTCAAAAATATGACCATTCTGTTCTAATTTAACTGAATTGTTTTAATTTAAAACTGTGTCATAGATGATTATTGAGTTGTGTTTGTTACAATTCAAACCTAACTGCATGTTAAAAAGGTATTTTATTTTAAAACTAGCTTTGGGGGGTATTTATATGATTTATTTACATCATTAATACATGTCGATCTTTGAAAATATAAATAGGTTTTTATATGTATTTTTACTCTTCCAATAATTATTGTTGAAAACATTTGTTTAAATAGTCCATGCTCATAATAAACGCACAGAGGAGTTTCTGCAAAACAAAACACATTTGAAATGGCAAATGTCTCCAGGTTTGTTCTGAAAACAAATATTTGATGAATAACTTTTAGAAAATGGGTATTACAAAATATATGTTATAAGATCAGGAGATAGGCAAAGTACATATAAAGTCATGATGAAAATAATAATAATAATAATAAAATCAATCAATCAAAGTGCTGTTGTAACAGATTTAATACTTTCTTGCCTTAAATAATAAAAAATAAATCTAAAAAATTCTCACATCCAGGACACACCTGAGCAATCAAGTGAAGCCAACAAAAATCAGCCCACCAGTAATTCAAGTCTGGTCAAATTTATTTATAAAGCACATTTAAAACAGCAGCTGTTACCAAAGTGCTTAACAATCAGATCAAGGCAGTAAAAAAAAGAGATGTAATTAAAAGCAACAAAAATAAAAACATAAAAACAAAAAAACAATGAGAAACAATGGAGAGATTTAAAAGAAGGGGCTGAAGTAGAGTAATGTTGCTAGGCAGATTGTTCCCAAGTTTAGGGCCAATGACCGAAAAAGACAGATCTCCTCTGAGCTTCAGCCAGGTTTTTGGTGCAACCAAAAGCAGCTGGTCTGATGATCTCAGTGCCCGAGAAGGAACATAAGGTTGAAGCAGGAGAGTTTTAAAATCAATTCTGACATGCACAGGGAGCCAGTGAAGGGAGGACAAAACTGGCGAAATGTGGTCAAACCTACGAGTTCCTGTTAATAGCCGAGCTGCAGCATTTTGAACGAGGTGGCAATGTGAACGGGACACCTGACTGACCCCAACATACAGCACATTACAGTGGTAACAAATGCATGGACTTTTTTTCAAGGTCAGAATTAACACAGACTTAAGCTCTCTGGACAAAGCTTTTATTGTAGAACTGAGTTAATCTATTTATTAAACTTAAAGTCAGAGTCTAAAACCATCTGAGATTCATAACAAACTACTTAAGATAAGTCTTGATGTCATCAAGGCATGTTAACAAAGGGCGAATGAAGCAAGAACTGTTGGGTTTCAAGTGCAGACAAATCTGACAATCATCAGCATAACAAAAAAGAGTGAAATGAAAGGCCATGTTTCCTCAGGATACACCCCAAAGATAGAGTGAAAACAAAAAGGGTCCAATCTAATGCTACACCTGTAATCCCAATCCAGTGTTCTATCTAACCTTGATATAAGGATACTGTGGTAGATAATTCATTCTAATAAAAGCCTAGTCCAATCATCCAGTTGCATCTGAACAAACTATAAATATTGGAAGAATGCCTTTTGGAAAGACAAGAAGAGATACAGAGATGTTGAGTTGTTTGTTCATAATGCACATTAGGTAGAAAACAACTACAGTGTATGAGCACAAACACCTTATTAACTGTCAAGCACAGGGGTGGAGGGGTGATAATTTGTGATTGTTTGTCAGCAGAACCGTGTGAACACTGAACTGACTATAATCATCTTAGACTAAAGTATTTTCATTGTCAAATGTGAGACCAACTGTCCAAGGCATCATGCTTGGCTAAAACTGACTCATGCAACAGGAAAATTAATCCCAAGCAGATCAGCAAAACCACAACACTTTGTCTCAAAATATAACACCAGACATCAATTTATTTCAATGTTTTGGTGAGACCATGAGAGAACTGGGAAAAAAAAAAAAAAATAAAAAAAATAAAAATAAAAAATAAAACAACCCAACAGTATAACTCTGCAACTCAGTGGGAGCTGAGGGAAATGAGGGTGTTATTTTTCATCAGCTGCTGAGGTGAAACTTTCCATTTGCAAAAACACATTTTATTTATCTCCTCGTAAATCAGGTACATACATCCACATTGGGTTGTAAACACCCTGACACCTTGCTCCATGACACGGCCTCTGCTGTGCTGGAACTGGACAACTAGCTTGCCAATCACGCATGTACAACTTTATTCTAACACGATGCCACACACCATAATGTCTAGACAATCAGTCAGATTGCACCATTACAAATTTACTGGACTTGAAATATAAACCTAGCATAATTAGCTGGTCTGCAATCTAACCAGACATAGTGACAAGCTGTCCAAAGTAGCAAAACAGAGTAATGGAAGAATGAGATAAGTGTGGCTGTGTGTGTGTGTGTTGTGCATAGTGTATGTATTATTTACAGCAGACACTGAGCACAGATGGTGATAGACGTGAAAGCATTTTCTTCCACGCATGTGTACATTTTTGGACCATTTTGGGTAGTGTCCAAGATGGATGTCGCTCACTGGAAGCCTGACGCCAAACTGAATCCGCAGCTGTCCACCCCGTGATGGACAGAACAGGTGGACATGCACATGTACACAAAGTTGATTCATGTACAGTGTCGCTCAGAAATGCTCAATTGGCAGGAGCAGGGACAAAACAGCTTGTGTACAAACTTTTGTATGAGACAGTTGTGAGCTGAGAGGCTCTGCCACTGAAATCACTGACTAAGAGGAGGGATTTGAGCTGAATCAATCACTCAACACCGGTAAGCTAGATCAGAAAAAAATTGTGGCTGAGGATAAGGCCAGAAATGGCTTAGTGGCGATAGTGGTGAGGAAACAAGCACCTCTAGACTACACTGTGTCTAACACTGAGGTCTTCTGTCTTGTGACTCCCTTCTCATCTTTAAAAACATATATTTCTACAGGAAAAAGAAACAGTTCTGCTTTGATGACTTAGCCGTCCAAAACATACCCAAAATACCTCCAAGATGGAACCCAGCCAGGAATAGGAAGTAGACATTTATGATTTAACTCAACAGGGCACAATCTGAATAAGCTCCCCATAATATTAAAATCAGATAGTCAAAGAAAATCTGCACAAGTTAAGCATAAACAAGCTTTTCTCAACCAGTACTCAAATCTGCTCCAATTCTAAAAATACACACATTCAAGAGGTAAAAAGAGAGAAATATTGTTATCAATTTCCAAAAATAATGTAAGCTTGTCTGTTTAACTTGAGTGGTAATAAATGCAAGATCTGAGAAGCTGAGAGATTTTGGATTCTGCTTTCAAATGTGTGTGTGCTGGCCGTCTCAACTTTCAGAGCTGTGTGTAACTATTTAAGGAGCATTAGGAGCACAGAGGCCTCCTCCACCGTTGGCTTCATGCTTATATAATTACTGACACTACTATGCATGTGGGTATGTGTGGTGTGTGTGAATGCAGAGTTGGATAGGCTGAGATATAGGTTTTATCTAAGTCCACAGCAAGGACCCAGTACATCTTGTGTTTTAGAAATACTGGGTTCTGACTACTGTATAATGTATTGGGAATTTTTCCATCACATTGAACCCTTGTGCCTCCAAACCAGATAATATCACTTCTAAAATGATTTGAAACATACATATTTATAGTTGATCTTCTCACATTGATTATTAATATTTTATAGGGGAAAAAATACTTTTTGTAAGAAAAAACAAAAAAACTAGAAACATTTATGAAAGAAATGCTGGCCAAAATGTGTCAGTGCTTTTGTGTTTCTGCTTTATGTGCGTGTGGGTTTATGGTTTCAAAACGGGGGCTGATGTGTGGGCTGTGAGCAGTAATGGAGGATCTAGTTCCACTAATGTGATGAACATGATATTCCTTATACACCATAAAGACACAACACACATGAATGCTGACAAAGAGCATTCCATCACAATTCTCCCTCCAAACCTTCAGATTTTATCAGCTGTAGGTGAGGATGTTAAAAGATCAAATAGAAATGTCAGCGATTGAACAGACTAGGGAACTCCTAAGACAAAAAAGGAAGTTTTAAAATTCTGTAAGACCACAAAATGTACCATCAATGAATAAAATGTTAACAAATTAAACTGAGTTAATTCCCAAAGTGAGAAGTGTGCAAAAAGCACATTAACCAGCACAGGATTACAATTCTAAACAGCAGAACAATTAAATGAAAAACAAAAACAAGTAAGAAAAAATTAAATGGTAAAGTAAGCATGAAAAAAAAAAACAAAAAAAAAAACATATTTTTAATTCATATTTTTTTATGCACCATCAAAGTAAATAAAAATGTGTCAGCAGTGGTGACATTATATTTTTATATTAATATTCTCTTATATTCCATGTCCAAGATGAGCACATTTATATAAAAAAGTCCGTATACAACACAAACCAACAAAGACACCTAAATGGCTAAAATAGGAAAAACTATTTTATAAAGTAGCATCGATCTATCTGAATGTGTGCAAAGAGACGCATTATCCCACACACGTACTGAGGCTATTAAAGGCAGATCAACATGAGGGGCGTAATGCTTAAAACCACTAGTGTCAGAACTTATGTAGACTAAACACAGCTGAGTGACTACAGCTGCAGGAGAGAAAGCTACACGCTTACACACAGATTTCTGTGGCAGATGTTCAATGTGCTTTTGATAACAGCATCAGCAGCGCTAACAATCATTTCTCTCACAAGGACACACACCACCATGTGCATGTACAAAGCCAACGCCTCCTTTCTCGGATCCCATGTCTGCTTAATCAAATCAGAGTCCTCCACCACTATAACCAGCACCATATGAGATGGTGTTAAAATCAGCTCCATCTTAGCCTGAACATGTTTTGGCCAGTGGGGTATGCTGCTGTACAAGTGTGTGTTTGTGTCTTACCTCTGTGCCACATGGTAGGACTCAGGGTGTATGCAGGTTTGGTCCAGAGGGTTTAATGAGGTTGGTATGCTGGCTCCAGTCTTTCCTTTGCTCTTCTTGGCCAGTGGTTTCTCTGGTGCTGCTGGTGCAGATTGAGATGAGGAGTTGACACTGTATGACAAAACACAGACATGTTTATAAAAGTTGTTATACAGCCAAACGCTTTTGCCTTTAAATTTAATATCAGATAGATAATTCAGCAGACTCTAAACACATGTTTAAATTTATTTGTAGTGGTATTTAGCTTTGGCACTTAGTGTACTGAAAATGTTTGAGCAAGGCGTACGATTCTTGAGCCCCTTGCTTTTATATTGTTCTGCTTCACCCCCCAAAAAAAACAGACCTCTATAATTTTTCTGAAGTGGTCACAAACAAAATACAGCATTTTCTTTTTTTTTAATAGTTATTTTAAAGTTGGCCATTAGTTGCTTTGTCACTCATATTCAGTCCAGTTAAAGTAACTTACCATGCTTACACGACTGTTTATTTTCTTAATGTTTTGCAACCTCTTAATGTTTTGTAACCTGTTTCACACCAACCTATGACTCATTCAACAGTAAAAGGGCTCTTAAATTCAAGAGATGAACTACTGTTGTTAAACCTGAACAAACAAGTTTCATTTTTTATTACAGTTTATTTTATGTTAATAGCAGCTGACTAGGCCAGGTTTGAAGCTAATTAATTTTAATCACCTTGATGGTGCAAAAAGGTTACACATCATCTTGAACATTATCATAATTAAATAATGACAATTAATTGTGTGACTCTGTGACATTCTACTACAAACAAAGTGTCTAATGATCCAATTTCAAACTATTTATTTGCAAACGTGTCTGATATAGATTTGTTCAAGGCCTTGCTGGTGTTTTGTACTGGCCAGAAAGGAGCAAGTACCTGTTTAGTGTTTGAGGGTTGATTCTGATGAAGCCAGCACATTGTTGGTAGCTTTTTGGTCCCATGCCTTTGACTAGGTTAAGCTGCTCTCTGTTGATGAAGGAACCGTTCTTCTCTCGCCACTCTGCAATATTCCGAGCCCGGCCAGCATTTAGTCCTGCTACATGCCTGGAAAACGAAACAAGTAATAACAGAGGGGGGAAAAAGATTCACTACATCTTTTTTTCTGAATTTCTGGAAAACTCTGAACAGATCTTTCTTTAATTCAAAGGCCTTTAGTGTACAATGGGTGCCTATACACAAAAGGTCCCATTTATCCACCATTAATATTGCAAGTATTTTATTTTTTATAATTGTAAATTAAAGCTGGAACAAGTGGTGGTAATACACAAAAAATGATCTTCAGGGAACATGTGTCCACTTCTGGCTGAGCAAAGACGAGAGGTGATCTGAAACTCGATTAGGTCAATCCTGTTAATGCCCACAGTGAGTCACTCGCTCTAAAAACACACTGCTATGTCAACACTTCACATAATGCGTCAGTCATCAACACGTTTCTATGCTTAAAGTCTGTGTATGTGAGTGTGGCCTAACTGGTGGCAGAAATGGAAAAAGCTCTCTAGTAGAGCAAAGTAAACAGATGACCTGATGCCTGTCTCGGAGTCTACGCCAGTTTTTTTCATACAGTTTGTGTCAATAGCAAAAATCAGAGTACACGTCAAATCTGTGCACTTCCTCTCCCTTTGAGTCTTGTCTGAAAACCTGCAAATGCATCTGCAGTAGTGTTCTACAAGGAGTTAGGCCATGTATTGAAATGTTTCAATGTGTAGATACATTTTTTTTGTGTGTAACTTTGCCTAATCCTCTCAGATGATTCCAGTCAGCCCAGTAATTGGGGCCCGGGTGTGAAGCTTTAGTCTAAACAGAAAACTGGCAGCCCGTTTGTGTGTATGTGAATTAATCACACGCCTGTTCAGGAGTGTGAATGAAGCTTTGCCATGTTGTGACTGCAAAGGAAAAGTATGTCAGAAGTCTGAGCCCAACTTCATCTCTTTCTCAGAATTTGAATGGGTGTCTGAGCATGTGCAAGGAAAATACAGAACAGGGCACAAATGTGAAGACGCACACCTGCTGTGAGGACATGTGTACAACAATGTGCAAAGTTTGAGGCATTTCTCATGTTTAGATTTTCATGGATTCTGCATCAGGAAGATAGTTTATTTGCCCATAATTCACTAAGCTCAAGACATAAATAATGAACAACTATCTTCAGCAAACCAAAAAAGTAGTACTACAGGAAATAGTAGTAGTCTCTGCAGATCAATGTTTTCTGTATCAGGGAAAACACCATGAAAGAAAATCAACTGAGATGTTCTAAATGTACAAGAAAACCTGAGACAACTTCTTTAAGATCAGTCCTCCTCACATTTTTCAGTGTATTATAAGTATAATGCCACCATTCATGAACACACTGTTTATTAGTACTTAAAGCTTCAACACAAAAATCCCTCATACTTTTTGTGTCATCTACCTCATCAATGTCTCGGAGCAGATATTGATGTCCACCCCCACAAAGCTCACGCACTCCTGAACCACTCCGTCCAGCGCTGCCTTCAGAGCTCCAGCTGACACATCGTGCTAAAAAAAACACAGTTGACATCGACGTAAACAACTTTGAATATGTATCCACGAGGAGAAGGAGGGCACTGAGGTAGCTCGATGCGCATGTATCTTAAAGCTATTTATTAGGACCTTACTTTTTTAATTACAAATCATCTTAATAAAATTTTATTGCATTTTACTTTAAATGTGTCTATAAATAACATTTTATAGGATGATAGAACATTTCAAATAAACATACAATATTTAGTTCACACAATATATAGGCTGTGCATTTATTTACATACCCTATATATTCTCTTCTTGTAACACTACTATTTAGTCACATATATCAATGTGTCAAAATGAGCCAGAAAGCTAAAACCGACAGGGAACATATTGTGCAGCAAGCAAAGAAGCGGAGAAACATCAGAAAAATAAATTGCAGTTTATAAAGCAGACAACCTGCAGACGGGAGTCAAGAATGTTTGGGTTGGCTGGTTAGTGGTCTCGTTCACTCACACAGCGTTCTTCTCAAACAGCTCACTGTCTGTAAAGATCCTCCAACTGAACCTTCACACCTCTCAACTGTTAATATTTTTGTATGCAGGCCATTACTTCCAGGGGGACTGGAAAAATAATAATAATGACAAAATACAAAAAAAAACAAACTTTAAAAATCCTGTGAGGTCTAAAGTTTTGAAGAAAGAAAAAGCCCTTAGCTGTGGGGCATCAACATTCCAGAATTCCAGCTGGAGACTGATGTCTCGGTGACTGCTTGAGGGTCACCTGACACTTTAAACTGGACTACTGTTGGGGCTGCTCTACCTGTGTCACTGTGTACATGCGAACGTTTGTGTGTTGCATGTTTGAGCGTGGCAGAGAACAACATGAGTTCTCCTGTAACATGATCAAGAGCTGAACAAATGCAAACAGATAACAACAACGCCAGCGCACACCCTTCTCTGTCAGCAATCAGCAAGACAGACAAGAACAACGGGGGGAGGGGAGGCAGAGGGAGAAGATACGAGGACAAGTAAACTATTCAATTAGGTTTGGACATTTTTAAGATTTTGTCAGAATTGTTGCTAGCCTCAGATAAATAGAAATCACATATTATGAGTATTACACAATATGTTTTTTAATTACTAAAAATCAGGGAGGCACGATTTTGGATTATTGGCCGATATCTGATATGCCAATACGTTAAAACTTATTTAGTCGATAACCAATACATTACAGGTATTTTTTTTTCCCCTAGACCTACTTACAAAGACTACATGGCTTTCTCTGCTGTGGAATTAAAATACTGTACTAAATTATTCTGCATGGTCTTTGTCAGTTTGGCCTGCTGCTAAATGCAGATGCCAAAAAGGAGCTGAAAATAATATAACACTTCAACTTGGATTATATTTAATGTCAAACTTATTCATGACATTTACTCTCTCTAACACAATGACAACACACGAACAGTGCAAATCTGTAAAATTTTCACAAATCTAAACTCAACCAGTTCACAAGCGGCACGTGAAAAGTGCCCAAGTAGTTGTGTATTAATAGATATACTTGACAGTTTCTTAAATTTAAAATGAACTTAAAACAGAAACCTTTTATATCAGTGAGTTATTTTGATGGAATGGCCGATGTTAAATATTTTACTTTACCACTGATATCAGCCAATACGATACCATGCCGATAATATCACACATCTCTACTAAAAATATATTTACCTATAATAATTTGAACGACAGAACAATTGCATATTGATGTATATAATCAATAAACCAAAAATAAGAATTAGCAGACATTAACAGATTAGTAAAAATAATTCTGCAGTGTCCAATTTGAATCTTGAGGAAACTTTAAGGGTTTCTTGAGGAGTTGTATGTTTTAGAAACTATAACAAGCTTACTTTTTCAAAACTGAATTTATTCAAAGGAAGCTCTGCTGAACTATTTAACAACCTGTAATTTTCCTGACAGGTACATACGAAACATTTAAATTAAAACTCAATTTGGGATGTATCGTGAGCATGCCTCTATTCTACACTGTGCTGTTCAATGGCCTTCTATGTGCTATTCTACAATAAAATAAAGTAATAAAGTCATTTAAAAAATCTGCACAAGATTTTTTCTCATTTTAGTGGTTGATGTGTGTAAAAGATAAAAAATAAAATGAAGCAAAATGTGTGATACTCATTCTTTTTTTATGCTGGTGTAGATCCAGTCATCAAGGGCATGAATGTTTTCTGCTAGAAAACATAAAAGTTATTGTTTGGCTTTTAAACCTTTTCCATTATTTTGGATTTTTTTCTTTTAACATTCTCAGTTAGCAGCAGATTCACTTTTAAATTACCACTTAAACATCTTCTTATTTCTCCATATTAATTTACCTACACAGATCACAGCCAGCTTATTGTAGCTTAATCACAGCTCACAGTTCCATATAAATTATGATGGCTAAACGTTTTTGTTTTTCATTGTGTATGTACCTGCATCACAGAATTGCACATAAATATAGCTGGACATTATTTATGGTAAGCTTCAAACTGCACCATTTGATATAGTTCACTATACTTTGTAGCATTTTTTTAGTGCAATAAGCATATTTAATTTATCTACATTATTTTCTTTTCTGTGGTTCTTTTACTGTATTTTAGTTCAATTGCATTGCCTTCATAAAATACTGGTTTTAGTTTGTACAATTTGTGCAGCGCTTTTGTCAACATTTGTTTTAAATGTGCTTTAGAATGGCACTTGACTTTGACAATAAATAAATAAATGTTAATACGCAGGACAAAATGTTTGTAAAATCAAATTTGTAAATTTCTTGATCATGACTTTTAAAATAAAATATTTAATTTAATTCTTACATGTTCAGTGATATGCATCAACTGTAGTTTAATGTTTAACATAATTGTGATTAAAGGCAATCTAAAGCTTTAAACTGAATGTTTTGTCATTCTGATCTATTATTAACCTTTAGACATTGAAATGATACATTTTATGAAACAATATGCATTAAGCCCTGATGCATGCTCAATAATCCAGGTAGAAAAAACTAACAAGGTATTTGTCCATATGATAGAATATGCATTAAGATTTCCTCTAAGTAACTGTTCCCTAACACATATTTAAACATCTTTTTGTAATGTAAGGGATTACAATTAGATGCATTTATAAGTGTTAATTTATTTTTAATAATAAATACTGTATATGCAATTATTTATTGTATGCAATTCCAATAAAAAGGGTTTTTAATTTTGAACTTTTAATAAATTACAAAAAAAAGTTTCTTGATAAATTTGTGACATATTAATATAGCGGAGAAACGTCAGGACACCCTCTGAACACAAGATTTCAGTGAATTGTTAGGTTCTTAGTGTAAAGAGTATATACCTTGTGGCTCTACAGCCTGAAGCATTTTGTAGATAGTAAAAATGACTTTTTAAACCAGAGTGCCATTAAAGCTGTGACTAAAAGATTTATGACTTCCTGAGAGAGAAAGAAGAGTCACAGATAATAAGAATGAAAGGAGAGGAACTCATCTGTAATGTCACACCTGAAAAGAATGTTTTCACACGAGAAAGTCCGAGGTGTGTGTAACAGAGAATATGAACCAGCAGTGGAACTCCGAAGAATGTGCTCTCATCGTCTCACTGAAACCTTATAGGCGGGAGCTGCATGAGAGAATCTGACATGTTGTGAATGGACACAAATGCATGTGCAGTTCAGTACCGGTACACACCTGTGGTCAATTAAAGATGGAAGTGAATCAATGTAAAGTGTGTATAGCAACACTTCATTTTGCTTTCATTCTTCATTCACAATCTGTTAGTGTTTGTAGTGTGTATTTTGGGGATGACTCTCTGCTACTACCATACCAACTTTTAGCTCACTATGTATGAAATTAACTGATTTACAGCCATTTACATGTTTCCTAAAGTTGATTTGCCATTACAGCCATCTTGAAACAAGTGATCTCTCAAATGGCAAACGGTTATAGATGTACATTCACTGATAACATGTAAAACATGCACACATACAAGCACACGCAAAAATAGGCAATTACATTATCACCAACCTTCCAGCAGCGGGTAAAAATCTGCATTATAAATAAAGATATGGTAGCTATAGTGGTTTTAGCTCAAATCGAGGAAACAAACAAAATGATCCTTACATTGTGTTAAACATACAAACTAGGGATGCACAATATTATCTGCATGTATTGGCCGATATTAGTGATAAAGCTAAATATCGGACATAGGTAATTCCATTTAAATAACTCACCGATATATAAGGCGCTGTTTTGTATGACAACCCAATGACAAGGACGCATGCAGCACCAACACAATGTTATAATATCACGCACATCATTGAGTTTAGATATGTGAAAATTTACAAATTTGCATTGGTTGATTGTTGTCGTGTTATAGAGAGTAAACGTCATGAATAAATTTGATGTTAAACATAATCCAAGTTGAAGTGTTACATCATTTTCAATTCCCTTTTTGCATTTGGTAGCAGGCCAAATTGACCAAGACCATGCAGAATAATGTAGTACTGTATTTTAATTCCACAGCAGCAAAAGCTATGTAAGCTCTGTAAGTAGAGGGGGGAAAAAGGTATTGGTATCGGTTATAGGCCAAATAAGTTTTAACACATCGGCATATCGGATATCTGCCAGAAATCCAATACTGTACTGTGCATCCCTAATACAGTACAAACAAAATGTGTGATGTGATCATGACAAAATAAACTCGGTTCTTTCATTCAGTTTACAGCTGCACTACTGGCACAAGTGCAGCATGTTATCCTGAATCTTTATATGTTCTTATATACCAATTTTTGTCATGCTCTCATAATTTCCAGGTAGATCTGCTTGACTTGTGCTTGAGCTATGAGCAGTCCTAGCATTAAGCATTTGTCTTGTTTAAAAATGTTTATATTGTTCAATGACATTCTTCCCTTAAGTCACATTTGCCCTTAGATAAACTGGAATTTTAAAGTGGTGTGAGGGCAAAAATAGGGATGTTCATAGTGATATGTAACAAACCTCTTGCAGAACCAAGAGATGGGATCCCTATTTGTGAAGGTCATGTTTAAACTGGCTGGAAATCAGTTCAAGTTAGCCAACCAACACAAATGAACAAAGTGCTTCTGTCTGCACCACAAGTACTAAAAGACTGCTGGCTTACCACATGTCAATCAGAATGAGGAATAAAGATGTGAAAAAAAAAAAAAAGACTGAAAACAAAAATAAACTCCTTACTTTCTTGGTATTTTTCTAATAACGAAAGTGATAATTTCTTTATCCTTAATCAATATATTTCCTAAAAATGAGATGCATATTTAAAAAGCTTAATGCCACAATTTACAGGAAAATGAAGGTCAAGTGTCAACATGAGGAAAAAAACAAGTTCAATGTTGAGGTATTGACTGGCAATGATGGAAGAAGTACAACAGATGTTTTTTTCACAGAGTGAAAAAAAACATGAATGTTGTTACCAAGAGCTCAATATATGGAACCATGCTGGAGCCAGAAAGGCTGCACGTGTAAAGAGCCCGGGGGAAGTAAATGATGGAAGGTTAACTGTAAAATGATTTCAAACTCAAGAATCACATTTCATTCTTTCCATAGTATTCAACCTGGGGACATGTGGAGTTTATCTAACTGTGTTGTAAATAAGGCTAGGTGAAGGAAAACACCGATCAGTCCATTTGGAGAGTATACTGTATATTAAATATATATACAGGTGGTCCCCGAGTTACGAACAGGTTCCGGACCTAAGAACCGTTCGTAGGTCGATTCTGCCGTAACTCGGAGCCGAACCGCGCCGAACCAGGAAGTAAA
>JARVLU010000001.1:41301600-41325852 GCA_031762415.1 Simpsonichthys santanae | reverse complement strand
AATTGGGGACCAAAGATGAGTGTGTGTGTGTGTGTGTGTGTGTGTGGGGGGGGGGGGGGGTAGGCAGTGGGGGTGTCTGCTGCTGTGCAGTCAGAGCCAGGAAAAAGTCATAAAAACGTGCAACACGTGAGCTGGATGCTCGTAACCAGTTTTTATATTGTAATGGCCAGATGAGTTCCACGCAGCCTGTTTTCTCATCAGAACTGTATTTTTTCTTCTCCCAGACCTCCTCTCTGCTGCTTCAGTCTGCCATGTCTGATGGACGTTCAAGATCACAAACACCATTTTTAAACATACAAAAAATGATTTTGACTGAGGTTGCCTTGTTGCTGTTTACGATGTTTATTCATATTTTAATGACTGCAGGTTTTGAACCACTGTCCTTAGGAGTTTTGTGGATTTGTGTGTTTCAAATCCTGCTGGGGAGAGTCAGTAAACAGCACCAGGGAACTTCCTGTTTCATTCTTGGTTAATAACTTGTCTCTTGATATCCCGTTTGAGCCAAGTTGGAAATCTGAGCATTCATGGTTGCTTTGGTGCATTGATGATTGTTGTACACTGTCCTCTTGAGAGCAATGCATCAAAACAATAATTCTGCCACCAGCCTGGTGTTTTGGCAACCAGTGACTTATCTGTCAGGGCTTGGATGCTTCTGGTACAAGGATGTTAGCAATGGATCTTCCAGGTTCTCTGTGAGGATTAGACTGTGCATACTGTGTCTGGATTAGTTTTAGGAACAGAATGGTTTAAAGACCAGATGCACACTTCAGACTCTTTCTTCTGTTCTTTGAATAATGTATTAGATGTTTCTGGAGCTGCTCTCCTGAAGGGAGTGTGATAGTTTGCAATGAGCAAAACCAATTATTCCAATCAAAATGTAGGTTTCTTTCTCACGAGCTGTGTCCTTACATTAACTGTGTGAGGTCATAATGTTGTGGCTGAGTGGTGTCAAGTAGTTTGTTGGTTTACTTAAAAAAACTAAGTTACTGAAACAAATAAAGTACTAAGGAAGATAAACAAGTTATTTACTGTGAACAACAAAGGACGGTATTTATGTTGAGACAGTTAGAAACTCACAGTTGTGAGAAAATATGCTACTTTTCAACTGCAGCCTCACTGAATTTGTGCTTACAACACATTTACAAAACGTGCGCAGGGAAATCACACGTGTTTGACATTTGATTTGGAATTGTTTCTTAACAGTTGAGTTTTTTGTGACTGATGTGCAGTAGACGTGAGATAGTTATGTTTAAAACCTGAGACATCTGGGAGCTGTACCCTGGCAGCAGGACTTATCACACAAGAATGATCAAGCCTGTGTTCAAATAATTCTTTAGTAAATTAGATTGTGTGTTATCTGCTCAAAGTTTAGTGCTGGAATTCCAACGACTTGATCTGCTCCATCTGCATCATGTTTGTAAAGCAAAACACTTTATTTACAGTACAGGTAGTCCCCGAGTTACGAACGAGATCCGTTCCTACGGCCCGTTCGCAACTCGATTTGCCGTAAATCAGAGCTCAACCCACGTGGCGGCTGTAACTCCGAATTTTCGGCCGTAACTCGGAGCGCTATCCACGTGGCGGCTGTAAATGTTTTAAACATGTTTTTTCAATGTACCACAACAACAGCGTACTTAGAACGCCGTTTTAGTGTGTTTCCAAGCAGTTAGCTAACAAAATACAGGCAGTCCCCGAGATACGAACGAGATCCGTTCCTACGGCCCTTTCGTAACTCGATTTGCCGTAAGTCGGAGCGCCGGCCACATGGCTGCCTTAACTCCGGATTTTCGTCTCTAACTCGAAACTGAAACCACGTGGCGGCCGTAACGTCTTTCTCAACACGTTTTTTTCCATTGTAAAACAACAACAGCGTACTTAGAACGCCGTTTTAATGTTTCCAAGCAGTTAGCTAACAAATACCCTAAAAAAATCGAAAAAAAAAAACAAAACAAAAAAAAAAACATAAAATGCTGCATAAAAAAGACAACGTAAGGTGTGATGATGTCACTGGGGGCGGCGCCGTAAGTCCGAAATGCCGTAAGTCGATGGTGCCTTTATATTGGTGAGTTACTTTGATGGAATGGCAGATGTCCGATATTTAATTTTATCGTTAATATCGGCCGATACCGATACCATGCCAATAATATCGTGCATCCCTATTTGCTAATCTGAAAAGTTTCTGATGGTAATGCACTTTGTCCTTCAACCTTATCAATAATGTCCTTATATGTTTACACTGTGACAACAAATATAACTGATCTGAATATTTTATCTGTAAAACAAACCTTCAAACCTGAGTTATAAATTGTTCAGCACTAAAAACTGTAGCTGGACAATGAGTTAAAATGTAGTAATTTGTGGATTGATGTCACCAGTGTGTAAATTCACCAAAAAAGCAAAGATAAATGATTAACTCTTCCCACAAGCTTACAAAAACAAGCTCAACATCTTGTTTTGACAAATCACAAGAAAGAATACTTTTAGCTTGCGTGTGGCAGTTTGTACAACTTATATTTTAGATTTTTTTTTCTCACGCCTCATTGAGTCAAAGCAGACTATCAGTTACAATTTAGCCTTCAATTCTCACTTTTCTTTCCACCCTCTGTTATGTCAGCTCCTGCCTCTCCTCAAGGCACTGCCGCTCACGACTGAATGATAGGACAGGATTGTGACCTCGGTGTGAACGCACCGTCACTCACACAAGCCTTTTTAAGTCTATGCAAATGTGCTCTAAAGATTGTGCTTTGCTACTGACTTGTTTGGGTGGAAATAAGCTTGTAACTGTCAGACGGAAAACCCCTGCTGCTTGCCAAACCTCAGCCTTATCACGACTGGGTTAGCAACATGCATACTGTATTATGTTATTTGAGCAAACATAAAATTCCTTCATTCATATATGAAAGCTTTTATTAAACAATCCAAACTGCTAAAGTTGCTAATATTTACTGGTATATTTCCTTGGCCAACAGGTTTTTTTTATTTATTTATTTTTTATTTACAGATATTCAAAAACATGTACCGGTAATATCTATTTACCTTAATAGGCAATATAACAGTCACCATAGAAAAACTTGTGTTTTATCACTTATTTTGCCACTTGGACATTTACAATCCAGCTCAAAGAAAAATTTTCTTTATACTTCTAAATGCCTGTTAAAACAAAGTTTGCTGTATGAAACAAATTAAACTATTCTAGTAACACAGCCTTCATGTATCCCGTGCTAACAACTGTATATTTAGTGTTCAAGTGATTTAACATGAACGACATGACTGTGCACATAATTTTGTTGGGAGTAAAAAAAACAAAAAACAAAAGAAGAGGCTCTAAGCGACTCTGAATTACTGGTAGCTTTAAAGTGTTTACCGGTACATACTTTCATCATGACTATTATTTAATGTTGGAAAATTTCATCATAGAGATCCTCCTTTAAGAACTGGTTTCACGACTGTTTAATATTCTGCTTGGCTAAGAGATAGTGTATATGTTCACATTAACTTATTTTGTTTAAACATTAAAAGCTAAGAAAAAACTCTCAGCCTTAGTTCACGTCATAGATGGCAAATAAAGAGCAGTCATTGGACAATAAAAAACATGTAAAAGCAGGGCTGGAAGAAGAAGAATAGGTGAGAGTTAAGGGAAAGAGTGACAGTTTCTTTAATATCCGGTTGGTGGGCGATGTTTTCTTAAGCATCGGTGAGTGCCTTTGTGTGTATTTTTCAGTAGCAGTTAGTTTCACAGCTGTGGGGCTTGCCGAGCTGTTAACAGACCATAGCAGAAATCAAAAAGGAGCGAGAGGGATTTGTCTAAAAGGTCACTCCTGTAAAGTCGCTAATTATTGAAAGACAAGACTGCTGGATACTTGTCAGTTTAAGTGCCCTCAATCTAAAGTAGTCTTTTAAATGCACTTGTCATGAATGCACATGCCTGTAAAGATCGTTATTGATAGAAAGAATAACATTAGGTTTGGATTCACACTTTCCTGCTTCAACACCGGCATCCTGCAAAACTTGTCGATTGCTGGTGCTGTAGTAAAAACCATGTTCCCAAACCAATACTTATGTCCAATGCGATTTTAATGGGCTTCACTTTTTTTTGCCCTCAGCTCATTTCCGCCTTTCTCTCAGAGCTGTCACTCATTGTCAGCAGAGGGAGAGAGAAGGGGAGCGCCTGCTGTGCCAGCTGTATAGAGTTACATCTGCCCTTGTACTTTTTGGGTCTAATAGAAATAAACTTTCAGAAACCTCAAAATACCATAAATCACACACACACCAAGAACATGAGCTCACTCTTCTCACTCGTACACATTCACACAAGACACTTATGAATACATAAACAGATGCAATTGAGCACATTACGCACCCTTTAACTCTGAGAGGTTAAGGGTGGTTAAGAAAGTGCGCATGAGTGTGTGTGAGCTCACATGCTGGTCAAGCTGATGTCCCATCTTATATCTGTCAGCACTCAGAGTTTATTTACTCTGTTATATTATCATTTGTTGACCTAGTCACATGATCTGAGAGCGAGAAGTGCACAACCATGGACACCCCAGGAGGGCCCAGCAGAACGTGATGAGAGACAAGAGCCTGTGACCTAACACGCTCAGCAACACACACACGCACTTGCACAATAAGACCTGCTCCTTTCACTCTCAAATGTCCGTTATCAGCTAAATCTTTTCCTTATTCTCTTTTGTTAGGGTACAGTGGACATTTCTCCCTCTCTCATGGAAATCTTCTGCACTTTTACATTTTCTTTGCTAAATATTTTTTTCTTTCTCTACAGTAAACAATGTCCGACATCATCAAATATAAATGGCTTGTGCTCTCCCTAAAGTTCACCCAATTATATAAAAAAAAAAGATTTGGAAACTAAAAAGATCAAATATTGACTGTTCAATATTTGGTTAAAATTGATACTGTAGTCAATATTAATCAAATATTGACCAAAGTATATAGTGTCTTGTTTGAAGATATGCTGGAGTGCACGCTGAACAACACAAGAACATGATACAAGTGCCAACTGTCAGTAGTGCTGACAGTGTTAAATGGATTCACTTCGGTTCCAAATGAATTGATGCTTTTTTTTTTTTTTTAAACCATAGCTCAAACTATTTGTCAGAATTCTAATTGAATAATAAAGACATTAGATATCAGTTTTGTTTAATGTTTAGTTGACATTCATCAAACAAAACGCTAAAGACTTTCTAACTACTGAAGATGGATAATTTGCTATTTTTCCAACAATGGATCCGCCTCGCTGTCACTCAGTCTTAAGGCATCAGCTCAGTTCTCGCTTCAAAGCTCAAAGATTAAATGAGCTTCACATCCTCAAGAACAGGAATTCTGCCATTTTTGCTCCACGCTTGAGAGAACAACACCTGAGCTTCAGGCACTCCCCTGTACCTGGTGTAGTTAGATATTAAACGTTGATTTTACTTTCAGCATTAAATAAAAAAATATTTATTTAATTATGTATACAGCTGGCAGTCAAACAATTTAGCCTGAATGTTTATTCACTTTTCATCCTAACTCTTTATATGCATTTTCCCATTCTTGACCATTTTCTTACCTGCCTTATACTGAGAATAATTCTGAATTCATTGCTGATGCAAACAGTAGGAACCCAATTTTGATATTTATTCTACATTCTTGCACAATGACAATGTTCAAAATCAACACTTCATTTAACGTCACTTCATCTGCATGCACACCTAAGCGTAAATGGAAAAATAGCTATAATCACAAGCCAACAAAAGCCTACATATGCACCATGCCCGAACACAGTTACGTGAATTAGTCACCTTTAGCGTCATCTCTTGATACAGCCCTCAACCTCCCCAACATTTAATTTTATTTGTCTTTTTCATACCCTCTACAGCACAGCTATTCAACTAAACTGCTCATGGGGGGTCACAGTTTGTCAAAGCCAAGAGCTCAGTTGGATATCCAGCAGTTATTGTCATTAAGTAAGTTTGTTTTATGGCTTAAAGTCTAGTTTTATTTAAAAATTAACTTATTGGTGGGTCGAACTGGGCTCACCCATGGGTCTGATTTGGCCCCCGGGGCCAACAGTTGAATACCCCTGCTCTACAGTGTTCTTACATTCATCCTCACACCAACCAAATAGTTGATTTTCTGAAAAAGCAAATAAACAAAAAAGACAATAACATGGTAAAGAAAAATTGTATACAAAAAGTAATTTGTTCCCTCTGCAGTGAATGTACAAGGCCTTATTTAAACGCAGCCTCACATAAGAAACCATTGTCTGCAGGGATGTTTCCATATTTTAATATATCATGTATTTTAGAATGTTTTAAAATTAATGTTTTTAATTGAGTTAGCAAAGCTTTTTAAAGTTCTTTTATGACATTTTCTAACTTGTGTTGTTTTTATGAGCCAGATGTCAAAGAGAAATATCCATTTCATTGAATGTTTTGGACAATAAAGTTGAACTGATTGATTGATTGAACATGTTATTGTGCAGACAGCTAAATTACTAGTAAAATAATAATAATAAACTGAATGAAAAATACCAATCCCTGTTTTGGCTAATACTAATACTAATACTTAGTAGTTTAAAATAAAAAGCTGTATTTTTGTTAAGAACTACCGATATTTACTGGGGGGACTCCATTAAAAATCTCCTCACAAACTAAAAACTATAAAGTAGTTGCAGTTTTAAGGCAAATATAGAGTTGAAACAAAACAAAACAAGAAGAAGAAGAAAAAAAAAAAGAAGTGATTACCTGATATGTTCCAATGCCTATGTGTTTCGGATCAATCTTCACCAGCTCAGCCAGGGGATCTTGGACACGTCTTCCAATGGACACTGTTTGTGTACACACACACACGCACGCACACACAATTTTTTGTGATAAATGAGATGCAAACATTTGTGCATTTTATATACTGTATTTGTAATACAACTGAATATGCAAAACTGCATTATTTATAATTACTGATTATGCTAATTTTATGCATAATGCAGATCTGTCCTGAGGGCAGGCTAAACTTAATTGTCATTCCACCACCTCCCACTAATATTTAATTAAAGCTGCCATTTAACACGTCTCTGCATTTGTTATTTAGCATCATGATAAACAGTGGAGCCATGAACCTAAAAACCACAGAGGTGCCCACTAGCACAGAAGATCTAATGTAACACACAAACACATACAATCTGCCCAAACACAATTAGAGTAGCTTTTTAGGTTTTAGTTTGCAATTATGAATGAAAAATGTATTTATGATGATTACATAGGCAGGACGCAGAAAGAAGGAGATAATTAAAATAATTAAATACACTTAAGGATGAAATAAATACACAAGAAGGGAAAATAAACCCTATAAAACAACAGTTTTCTATGTAAGGATAGTTTAGTTCTGAGTCTAACTTGTAAAAAAGCAAATGTCCTAAACTGTACCGGTAATGCGTTTCATTAAATAAATTAATGAATAACCACAAAACCAAAAGATTAGACTAAGGCATTCAATTCCCTCTTTCATTTGAGATCCATCAAATAAAAAAATACTGAACAAAAACAACACAGGCCAGAAACTTGCACTTTAAAAACACAATATGATTAATCAAAATTACACACTAATATTTTTGCCACTAATCTTGTCTCTTTATAGAACTTCTCACCAATGTTTTATAAGTAGTATGCACTAAATACACGTTTGAAATTCAGAGGTTAGTATGGGTGTAATTCTGCATGATGCATATCTTTGTGGCAAAAAAGACAAAGAGAACGAGGAGGATGGGAAGTAGTAAGGAGAGTTGATCTGGAATCAATGGCTCTTGTCTTTCTTCTGGCTGCGGCAGGAGGCTGCTGCTGAGATAATATTTAGACAGGGATGAAGTTTCAGCCTTAACCTTGCTCAGTACGCCACCAGAACTCTCCAAATACGCTTTCCATCTATCCTGTCTCTCTACTCCGCCCAGTTCCTTCTAGAAGGAGCGGTTCTGTAAAAGGAAAAGTAGCATAACTCACCGGCATTTATTAAAAGTTCACGAGGCAATGTATAGCAGAGATGAGAAACCTGCTCGGACACATTGCTTAAGATAACTGAAAACATGCTCAGCGTTTTGTGAAACATTTGTTGGTGTGCTGCTTTTATTTTAATTTGACAAATGTGCACAGATATGGAGATTGGTTTACCTGCCATAAACCAAGTGTTCCTTGTTTCTAAAAGTAAATCCTGTAACAGTTTTACCATATAACATGGTACATTACAATTTAAATAGACAAAGCTAGAAGTTAAATGTTGAAATGTGTTGAGTTTGCATTTTTGGTTTCTATTATTTAACGTTTTAATTACTTTATTGGTTGACACAGATCTATAGGTTGAACCTATACATGTATTGCCCTACAATAATCTGGCTTTCTTTATCTGAATTCTAATTACTTCTCTCTTTTTTTGTTTTTGTTAAACCCTTTCCTTTAGCTTTTGTTTCCAGTTACACTTTTAGTTCACACCCGAGTTATTTTTTTTCAGTTGATTAACAGAGCCAGAATATCAAGTCCTTGTTTTTTTTCTTTTTTGTCTCCGTATTATTATGTTTACCATATGTCTTGATCCTCATGCTGCATGTCTTACGTTTAGAATATAAATGTTATCTTGGTTCCCTAATCCACACCCTGTTTGGTTGTTAAAGTTAATTTGTTTAATCCACCTGCCTCCTGTTTTGCCATTTTGCAAATTGGTCCTACATTTGAACAATGACTTTGGACTTTAAATGGTAAAACACACATGGGCCAACACCTCCCTTCTGCTTTTATGGATACTGTGAAGCTGATGCAACAATGTTCAGTCAAGTCATCTGGACGGTTTATTTTTTTTTAATAAATTATTTATTTATTTATTCAGACATTTCATCCTTCATCCAAAGGGCTTCTTCAGTCTGAGGAGCCACCAAACGAACGGAGTCCCACAAACAGCACACCCCCAGAGTGGGGAAAAAAACAAACAAAAACAACAGTTTGCTGGTGATAAAATGCCTCCAGCATCCGCCCTCTCCCTCGTCAACTCCGCTGAGGCTCATGCCAAAGTGATTCAAAACACCAAAGTACATGCTCCATAATCCAGGTAATCCAGCTAATTAGCATTATCACCAGCAAACTTTTTTCCCCCACTATGGGAGTGTGCTGTTTGTGGGACTCAGTTTGTTTGGTGGCTCCTCAGACTGAAGAAGTCCTTTTGGATGAGGGACAAAATGTCTCAGAAAAAAAAAAATAAATAAATAAAAATTTAAAAAAAGTCCAGCTGACCTGACTCATTGTTGGATTTTTGCCTGGATTATTGAGCATGAACTTTAGTGTACAGCTGATGATTTTCATGGCTTTAGTCAGGAATATAAATATGGCTCTCAGTTTTGCTGACCAAAGAAACCAAGTGTAGGGAATAATCCTGGCTAGCTTGATTTATGATTGTTCAATAGGAAGTCTGTTAGAAACATTTGTTCTCCACAACTCAATGCACGTTGTTTTCTGGGATGCTAGTAATATATGGAAAGTAATACCCACTGTTCATCTTATCAATCTTCAGTTCACTACAAGCCATACAGTGTGACATGCAACAAGTATTGCTGGTGATAAAATCATGTTTAAATCATTAAAAACTATATGAAGTCGACACAGGCTTAGCTGCACAGAGGAAAAAGGCAACTCAATTCAACACAAATTCTGAGAACCAAAACAAGAATTTATGAGCCGACGGACTGAAAATGATACGTACACTGTTTACTGTTCAAACTTTTGCTACTTAAAAAAAGAGTTGTAAAGTTGTTGGTGTTTATTCCCATGTTGTGTACCTCTTGCAATAGAAAGCTGAATGTCTGCTGACTGATGAGTAAAGATAGGTTAAATCAGAAGTCCCATTGCCAGATAATCATCAAATCAAACATTTATTTGTTACAAGTTTAGCTCTAGGTTTTTGATCACGACTTAGTTAGAACAACTGTTTTCAAACTGCTATTATAACAGTGCTGTGATGACTGTTTGTGCAAGTACTAATTTTAATCTCAGAATGATGTCATTTATTTCTCTTTGATCAAACACCTATCAGTGTGTGAAGCCATGATGGTTGTGGAAAGATTGGAAAGCTAGATGAGATGAAGTCAAAGGAAGTTTGAGAAACAAGAAAAATCATAAAAGAACCCAAACAGAATTCCACAAATTCACAGTTTTTAACACAGTTTTAAGTTAAAAACAAATAAATTAGAAATAAAGTTTAAATATGTAGGAATATTGTTAGACTTCTCTAAATATGGACAACAATAATAATACTAATATAATAATCCTCATTGTAATAAGAAATTTGTCCTGTAGGATCAATTTCAACATTTACCTGTCATAAAAGGCTACTCTGTACATTTTCTTTATTTAAGATGTACAGTTTTTTGGGGGGAAAATTCATAGTTTTTTGGGGAAAATTCACTAACAAATTTCAATCTTATTTAATCTATTAATATAATGTCACAAACAAGAAACTTTATGAGTTTTGTACTTGATTACACATCAGCATAATGAGCGCTGAAATATTGTGATGACACTTCACAAATTGACTATTTTGACAATAATGAAAAAAGTAATTTTCAGTAGTGTATAAACTGTTCACACGAGTAACCTTTAATGGCTTGACATGAACAAGCACATACCAAATGAAACACTTGTCTAATCACCTTCAAATAAAATCAAAACAGCCTGAATGCTGGACACACCTGCACTTCTAAGGTTTGGATCCAGGTCTGGCATCTCTTTGACCGCCTCAGGACTCACACTATAGATGGAAGCACCAGCCTCATTGGTTATACTGTTTGAAGGATGAAAAAAAGGATCATGGGGAGATAATAGATGTGAAATAACGAGTAATATTAAATATCAGGCATACAACAAGTTCAAGGTGTTAACCCCCCCACCCCCCTCCCCAGACACAATGCTGGCACATATTACTTCAGCCAAGAACCTTGTAACAACTTATCAAACTGGTTCCAGATCTGACTTGAGCTTCCCTTTTGAACTTATGACTGACATATCCAAAATAGCTTTATGATAAGTCGCTTTGACGTTAAAAACACAATTACAGCCTTGCAAATGCCTCCAGGCACCATGCCACAACAGGTTAAAGAACCATGTGAGCCCTACATGCAAAGCCCAGTGGCATATACTTAAGTTCAGAACAGGTAGTTGGGTCATTTAGATAGCTGACTGATAGTTTTTAGAAGTATGGGTTATACCTTCAGAGCATTCATATTTTCTGCCTAAACGGTTCAAAGAATATCAATCTTGTCCACACAGAAATGAATGACATGTTAATAAAATGCAGTATGATTAATGTGTGTGTGATTTTGAATAAAACTGCAGCTCTATGCCGAGATTTATGAGTCACTACTGCCATCTACAGGTCTTCAAGGTGTACTGCTATTAGTGAATATAAGTTTCATGAATATTCTGAGAATTTCTTTGTTATTAAAATAACTTTCAAAGCACAGTTATATTATCCACATGTTTGCACTATTTTAGGTTAATTCTAGTTTAGTCTACTTTCAAATCCATTTTTAGCTTCTTTTTTTTTTCACTTTTATAATACAAAAAAAAAAAAAAAAAACAAGAGAAAAATCATTAGTACAGTTATGGCTAAATGTATATAAATTAGTTTTACAATATTTTAAAAACAAACAAGCTAAAAACACCCTGGGTAATATTTTACATTAAGATTAAAATTATTTTTTTTCTTGTAGAAATTAGTCTATTTTACCAATTTTCTTTCTTTATTAGTATATTTCTCAAATAGGTATATTGTATATTGTATATGTATGTAAAAAAAAGTTGGTCATCAAAAAATATACACATCTTTTCTATGTTAATGTATTCACTACAAAATGAACTGTTTAATGTTCCATTACCAAGCAGCCAGGGCAGCAGCACAACAAAGCCAGTGATACTGTGCCACAACTGACGACACACAACTGAACCTGTCATATTGTTTGTTCTTCTTGAACTGTCGGATGGTTGGAAAAACCAGGAGTTACCTCAGGGCAAACTAACATGACATGGGGGTCAATAACTCCTCCCCTATGTCCGAAAGTAAAGCCTTGTGTGGCATGTAGACACACAATTACACATCTTATACCAGAGGCTTAGAACATGCCGCAACAACCTTGCCACATATAAGCATCTTGTTGATGAGTAGTGGCAGAGGCCTTCTGATGAGAATCATGTTTAAATTAACTTCCTCTCATGGCTTCAATTTCCTGTCCTCTGTTCTTTTTGTCAGCTTCCTATCCATTGTGCTGACAGCTGACATATCGCCATGGTGACACTGCTAACGAGCACTGGCACATGACCTTCAAGGAGGCCAAAGCAACGCTGGTCATTAGTCTGATATGCTGTGCCTAATGCAACGAGACAAATGTACAAACACATAGCGGCAGGAGATATATTCATTTCTTACATAATGCACAGTAATGGCCACTTTACCCAAACATTTACAACCTCCCTTTTTCCACATTATGCATAACATTTTAATATTGTTAGTAACACTGCCTACTAATAAAGTTAGGCAGTATTTAAAAGGTAGAAAAAAAAAAGAAAGATAGAAAAAAGTATGGGGCAAAAATAAATTGGATGGGGGAGAAAAAAAGGGTGGCCAACAACCCCTATCACATCTAACTTAATTAAGGATACTGCTGGGGGACCTCTGTAACAGCAGTGTCATGGATACAGCTCGGAGCCCTCATTGCCACAGCCTCCATGACTGTCGCCATAGTGAGGCTATCACCCTAGCATACAACAGAAGGTCATCTGTTCGGATGGCCAATGCATTTCCAGACACACTTTTTTAGATCCAAAGTCACAGCTTGCCTCCTGGAGTAAGGCAGTAACTCCAGGTCATGTGGGCTTTTCATTTCTTTGTGCCTTCACTTTCTGTCTTAACTGTATGGACACACAAACATAAGCCTGGCTTCAGCCCTGTCCCTCCCCAGGGCAAAGTCATAAACAGGTTCTCCTATCTACACCCACTACTCATTTTAAAGACACGCAAAATCAGATACATAATGACTGCCCCTAAAGAATCACAACACAACAAGGAGATGGATACACACTTTGATACCTCATTACTGCCTTCAGGGTCACAATGAATAAATTAAAAGCAGTTCAGCGGTTCAGCAGGGAAAAAACCAGAGCAAAAGTATCCCTAACAACAACAACAAAAAGTTGGAAATAACTGGAAATATAGCAAAAACTGATAAGAAAAAAATAAAAATTGCCAACTTAATATCAATAATAAGTTACGGTAATAAGTTATCCAATGTTTTACACAGAGAAACTGTGTAAAGTTGTGTTATATGTTTATTAGCAATAGACAATAACAAATGCCTTTTATACAGTTGAACAATACAGGGCTTTAACAGTTTGCCAACATAGCTTTAATACAACACTAAACAGTTTTTTTTTTTTTTTTTTTTTTTCATACAACCTAGGGATGCACAATATTGGATTTTTGGCCAATATCCGATAAGTTAAAAGTTATTTGGCCGATAACCGATATCAATACCAATATATTTTGTCCATGACCTACTTACAGAGACTACATTGCTTCCTCTGCTGTGGAATTAAAATACTACATTATTATTATTCATTCAACCTTTATTTATACAGATTACTTCCCACTGAGCCTCGAGGACTCATTTACAAGAGAGACCTGTTATTCTGCATGGTCTTTGTCAATTTGGCCTGCTACCAAATGCAGATGCCAAAAATGGGGCTGAAAATGATGTAACACTATATAAATACATATATAATATATACAGTATATTAAAAAAAACAGTGCCTTTTATATCAGTGAGTTATTTTGATAGAATGGCCGTTGGCCGACATTTAACTTTATCGATAATATCGGCCGATACTGATACCATGCCGATAATAATGTAGTTCCCTAATACGACCCCTTTCTCCTCAAATAGGTTTATAAAACGTACATAAAAAGTGATCAAATCAATAATAAAAATTTACATTAAAATGGTTAGAAAGCTTTGAAGCACTTATTCACCTAATTATTAAAAAAGTGCACCCACACATTTTTTAAAATAAAATAAATTATCTTATACTTTTACCCTTTTTTCTTTTTCTAACATATCTGTGTTGGACAGAAAAGCTTCAGCTCCTTCCTATTCTGCCCTTTGCCAGGAGCCACTGTTATGTAACAACATGTAAAAAACACAAGAAAATGGGAAGCGACCTGGTCCACTTTGCAAACATGTCATGTCATCTGTCAAATTTGTCAGCACTCCTCTTTTAATATGGGCATACTTAAGACAAAAATAAACAAGTTAATGACAAATACAGCACGTTGGTAAAGTCTTGTTTAGGATCGTTCGAACTGCTTTCGCATCAAAAGCCACATTCAACTATTTACGTACACACTTGCACACTGATTGTCAGATCAGAGTGAACTGGGGTTAAATAGAAAGATCTTGTCCAAGGACATTGGAGAAGGTGGGGTGGGGAAGTCAGATCAAATCACAGGCATTCCAGCTGTCAAACTGCTCTTACACCTGCACCACATCTAATCTACTGTTTTTAATACAAATAAATGGAACAGAGTGAACATTGACTTATGAAGAACCAATGCATATGCCTTGGCCTTACTCATTCTAACTTTATTTTTTCCATAGAAAAACTATCTCAAACATATCACCAAAAATATTTTTGACTGACACATGAATGGGCCCATGCTTTAAAATAGAAAGATCCCCAAAATAAGACCTAAATCTTCAACAAACATGTCAAAACTAATCACCAACAAACACACAAACCATCTGTTATTGTTTAGTCTACTTCAGGCAGACACAGACAGCATCGATTATAGGAGTAAAATCTATGCTGATGTAAATCTGATATTTTGGTCATCTATAAATTCAAAATTATTATTAAATATTTTATTTTGAAGGTATACAAAATTAACAATGCTAAAAAATAATGTATAATTAAAACTCTGTAACTACTGTAAACTGAACAATTTATGATGCCTCACCATTTCCCACATGTTGGTTTGTGTTAAAGAGAAATACCCCCCCCCCCCCCCCCACACACACACACACACACACACAGTCTGTCAGGACAAATATGGGTAATTTTCACTTTGCTTTCTCTCATCAAGGCGTGTCCAACACAAACTTCCAAATTTTGATGTGTGTGTATTAGTGAATGGTGGATAATATATACATACCGATATACACATGCAGCATGCACATATAAACCACACTTGCCAAGTTCTTCTGTCTAGGCTGCTCAAACTGCTTAAATCCATTGTTCAGTCAGCTGCAAAGTTTGACCCCGGGGAGAAGAATTCAGATGTGCCATATCTCTCCCTCATTCACACAAATACACACACACATGCATGTCGGGTCTAAAGACGATGACATTTTTCACAGAGAAAAGCGTCCAAATGGCAGGTGTCAAGGGCCGTCAGTCTCTGTTGAGGCGCTAGAAGGCAGGCAGGCTCACACACACACACACACACACACATACACACACAAACTTCAACTGCCAGTGTGAGGCATGTCTGAAAAGAGCAAAGCCTCACAGACATTCGCATCAAACTGGTAGCAGCAAAGGCCTGTACTTGTGCCCCACACAGCAACATGCAAATACAGCCCCTAAGATGACAAAAACACACATGCAGACTCATCCCACGTTTGTCACATGAAAGACTGTTGCAGTGAACACTGTAAGCCTGAGGAATGATAGTGGGTGAACAGGCTGGCCACCAGTCAGACATGATGGAGGGGAGACAGGTCTGTCAGTGAAAGGGAGGTATACATTGTTGTCCACCACTGTAGTCGCCCCTATCCTTAATTATGATAGGCAATATACAAAAATGATCTATCCATCTCTCTACCCCATCTCTTAATCCACATCTAACACCCGCTTTGAATGTTATCAGCCATTAAATGACCGTTTTTAGTTGTTACCATCCCCACAGGTTGCATTCAGACTCTCTCCTGTACCTCCTAGTAGGTTTAAAGGTATGTTCTTATCATTGATAATAGGGTCAGGGTTAGGTTAAGGGTCAAGGATCAGGGGATTATATTTAGGGTCAGGGTTAGGTTAAGGTTCAAGGGTCAGAGGGTTAAGATTAGGGTCAGTGCTCTGGGTCAGGTGTAAGGTTAGGTTTAGAAAAAGGCTTAAATAAAGCTAATAAAAAAAAGATTTTGGTTTTAGACATGGACAAAGCTGCATATTATCAGTGAGAAGAATGTACCTTTAAACCTATTAGGAAATGTGGTCTGAACACAACCTATGGGGATAACAATTAATACCATCCATTTAATGGGCTGAGAACATTCAAAGCCACTGATCCATCTCTACAGAAAGGCAGATATGGTCTTGTAAAATTTCAATTCACAAACATGTGCCAATTTTAAGTACCAAACCAATTTTTAAGTGAGGTCTAAAAGTCATTTCAACCTGGAGAGACTCACACAAAGAGATGAGAAGACAATTAGGAGGTTTTATTGACGAGTTCTTTGGCGCTTGGGCCCCGGCGGGGACATACATGCCGAACTGCTGTGAGCATGAGTGTCCGGAGTAGGGCGATGGATTATAGAAATCCCCCCCGGGACATGAACCTGGCGGCGGAGTCAGGACGAAGGAAGGGAGACCCGAAGATCTTGAGACATCGGGAGGGGAAGGGGAGGTGGTGGGATGCGGCGTGGCTGGCAAACAGGAAGAGCCCGGGACGGAGGGCCATATAACTGGATCGGAGGGCTGATGAGCGATAAGCTGCAGCTTCATGTTGTAAATCTTGTTTTTGTTAAATCCAGTTTAAACGTTAGACTCAAATCTGACTGTACGCATGTGACCTAAGTTTGCATTTTCACTAAAAACCCATGTTGTTCAGGTTTGAAGTCTGGCTCAAAAATACTGGCACTTGAACATCTGTTAAATTATGTTTGTACAAATTTACTTTTTTATGCAATATTACAGCAATTTTCAGCACAAACTTAATTATTTCTGTGTAATGTCACATTTATAACCTTTTCATCGTCATTCACCCATGGGTTCATTTCCTTGTTGAAACAAAGATGGACCCCACAGCCAGGTTGAGGCCTTTCCATGCCTCTAAATCCATCTGCCCCTCCATATAGACAACCTTCAAACCTTTCTGGGGGTACTAAGAGGCTGGATCTCACTCAATCATCTCTGTTCCTGCCACTGTATGTTCATCAATCTCTCAGCTTGGCCTCTAGGAGGATGCCTGGACAGAGGACATGACAAGGGATACACATAGCCAGCTCCATACAAAGTCATAAATACAGTTCCCACCACTGTCCTCCAGGTCCATCAACTAGCCAGTAATAATGATCTCATCACAACAGAAGTGAGCCAAAGGGCAAGACAGTCAAGGACTTACTGTGAGCATGATTGTGCGTCAGCAAAGGCAAATACTGTTATACACGTTAGTTATTTAAAAATGGGTTTTACTGCAACTGTGTGGGTTGCTTTCTGGCATCTCATAAATACAACTGATCAGGAAAATTAAAACAGCACATAAAAGTAAAAGATGACAAAGTTTTCATCAATGGAAAAAGTAAGGGTAAAGATGCAGGGCATGTAGGGAGGAAACTTACATTAGCTGGAAGCTAAAGGTTACCTTAATCAAAAATAATGACTATTCAAATCTACAGAATACAACATCAAGGATTTGATGCAGGAGAAACTATACTGAAAGTATGATCGGTTGCTTCAAGGTCCTCAAGGATCCGACAGTGTTTGTATGAAAAATAGTAAGAGGGTGGTTCTCTCCTTGCCTTCAGGAACAAAAGAGCAAGCAGTCACAAAATTGGAAGTGGTTTCTATTTGCCTTTAGCTATGGTCATAGTGTGTGTAAATAGTCATCACTGCTGACAGACATCCTAAAAACCTAAACCCACATGCTTGTGATCTCTGATAAGATAAATTTTGACAGCATGTTACAGCCAACTGGCCTCAAATACACAAAAGTATGACAGTTCACGGCAACTTTAAGGAAACAGTGTTTAAGCTGAACAATTTAATCAGTTATCAAAAATCCCAGTAAAAAAATAAAGGAAAAAAAAAAAACATACAAAATGATGGTAGTAACTTTTTTTTTTCAATTCAGTTTATTGTAGCAAACTAATAAAATAAACTTTTAGACATTTACCTTAATAATTTATAGAATTGTTAATAGCACCTCTTTCAGAAAATAATCTGCAATATAGCATTATTAAAACAGGTGCTGGAGGCCCGGTCTGGTCTACTCTGACTCATAACCTGGTTCAGAACAGATTCTACCGGTCTCAGCTGCTCACAATGTGTGATCCCAGGGTCAACACCTGAAAAGGAATTTTTTTTTTTTTTGTTTGTTTTTTTGTTTGCTTACAACACTTAGATGTTATGTCATGTTGCATTGTAGTGACACATTAAGAACTTCACCAACAGCAGGAGGCAGTAAGCCAGTCATGAGTAGCTGTCAACAATTTGTATACAGGTACATAATGGTTTATTCAGCCTCCAATCTACAAAGCAAACTTTCTTCAGTCAGAAATGTTTGTTCTAAACTAAAACTACTGATTTACTGATGTACACACAATTTTTTTATTTTATTCTTTTTTTTTTTATTGCTGGAGCACAGCTATATGGCAAATAACCCACAATGCAATTAGTGATGACATCACAGGTACATTTTGTCAGCTTTGTGTCACTCTGTATATTGTCTTGTAGCATCCTGGCTATTCATTGCTCAAGCTTAATCATGCACAATTACTTTGAAAATCTGATGAGTGAAAAGTCAAATTAGATGAGTCAGAGTGTTTCTATTGAATACTGAAACTTAAAGATCATTTGGTACATGGTGAGTGTCCGTAAGTACATGCCTCAGTGAATTGTTATTTTTGGTATTTGTAAAATTGCATTTCAACTTCACACTGTTTAAGTAGTTAGATAAAACAGTATATTGATTTTTTTTTGTCTGCAACACAAACAGCAGAATTGACTTTGCTGTTAAATGTTTACTTAGTTGTTACATAATAATACATAATTACGGGGGAGTGGTGGCGCAGTGGTTAGACGGTGGGCTTGTGATTGGAAGATCGCCGGTTCAAACCCCGGTACCAACAACATCAGAAAATGTGGGTGGAAAAAGGTGAAACACCCACACCTGCCTCCACCCTCATTCGCTCCACTCTGGGCCCCTGAGCAAGGCCCTTAACCCCCACCATCTGCTCCCTAACAGGTCTCTCCTGCAAATGAGTTCTCGTGGCTCAATGAGACTAACCTGGATAAATAAAGGTTAAATGAAAAAAAAAAATCAGCATCATTACTGTGCTTATGATGACAGTCAAAACAGTATGGAAGGTAAATTTTCTACACTGCCATGGGAAGGCAATGTGATGCTTTCAGAGGTTCAACATTCATAGAGCTAGTATTTAAATAAACATTTTACTCTTCTTAACTGCATTTGTCTCAAATGTATGTTTTGGTCTACAAGTGCAACAGTGACATAAATATTGTGGCATGAAAACTCCTTTAGGTAGTGTTGCAATTAAGCCTGTCACAATAACAAATTTTGCTGGGCGATTAAGTGTCTCAGAAATTATTGCGGTAAATGATAATATTGTTTGAAATTTGACAATAATTAGAAATTATTGTCAAATTTACATAAAATTGGTATTAAATCACTTATGGGTCTGCTGCCTTCATACAGCTCCTCCTACATGGTTCTGTGTGAGTGCAGCTACAGCGTGCGCCCTCAGGAAATTATTACATGCAGTGTCCCCTCAGTGTGGACTGAACTTGGCAAAAGGGCCTTCTCCTACTCCGCTCCTGTTTCCTGGAATATCTTGCAAAAAGACCTGATGCTCTCAACCTTGACCTCTTTAAGTGACTTCAAACATCTGCTAAATTCCTGGCAAGAACCAATGCAGACATGTTCCTGTTTTTAGTTTTCTACACTGCTTTACAACCTAGCTGTTTATTGTTACTTTTAATACCATTTTATTTTCACTTGTTAGTCTCAATTTGTTTGCATCCTCCATGATTGTCCACTGTTGTCTTCACTGTTTGTTAAAATCAGGTCTCTCTTGTAAATGAGTCCCCGAGGTTCAGTGGGATTAACCTGTGTAAATAAAGGTTAAATGAAAGAATGTGTAATAGAAGATCCACTAACCCACATCTGCCGAGTCACTGGTTTCCATGGTGATACCCGCCTTTTGTGGAATGCCAAAAGGGGCGGAGCTCCACATAGCATAGTTGCCAAATTTTCAGTAATGCTCATATTTTTTACAATAGTTTGAGTTTACACAAAACACAATAGTTTTGAAAAGTGACCCAATGCATAAAATATTTTGGGGGAAAAAAACAAAACTTTTTTTGTTTCATATGAATGTCTTTGTAAAAGGGTTTGAAAGTTTAAACTCATAAACATCCAGTATAAATTCTGTAAATTCCTCCATGTTAACCAGTAGTTGTGTAAAAAGTGTTAAAGATGTGAAAACAGCTATTCAGTTTTGGGAAATCCCATTTAAACTCAGATTGATGGTTCTGTTGGGAAGTCTGATCTGGAGATCCAAACCTGACTACCCCAGAATGGGGGGAATTTTTAGATTTATTTTTTTACTAAACTGTGGGAAGAGCAGCAAAACAACATTTGAAACAAAAGAACAGTGGTTGAACTGTGATTACAGACTCATTTTTACCTTTCATTAGAGTAAAGTTTAAAACATATATATTGTGGGCGGCAGTGGCTGAGTGGTTATAGCAGTTGCCCTCCAGTGGGAGAGTTGGTAGATTAGACACTGATCACAGCAATTAGAGGAGTCTACAAACACAATTTAAATGTTAAAAAGTTAGTTTCAATTTCATCAACTAGCTGAAATCATAATCACACAAGCAGCTAAAAGGTTTTGAAGTCGTTGATGGACTTCAGGTCCAGTTTAGATGCTCATTAGTTGGATTCAGTATATTTTCCTTCTATACGATGTAGTTGTTTTACATGATGTATGAAAATAACATTAATTATGAATTATATTATTATTTTAAAGATACTGAAATAATTTGTGGCACAGGTCCAGTTGGGCTTGCTGTTAATCAAATGGTTGTTTTGTCGGATGAGAGCAGTTTCCTGTTTTGAAGGCCATGTCACAAATGTAAGCACTGGGCAGTGTGCGCTCTAGTTTTATAGAACTCTATGGTTGGATAAGAGATGAAATTGTCTCGTTTGGGGCTCCAGGACTTTATTGGGTCCTTTCGAACCACTTGTGGTCATCAGAGACTTTAACCTTTAAACTTAGAACGTTAGCACCGTTTTACAGAAACACACCAACAGAGTAAAATACGATCTATTATATCCCAACAGTTTGGGTCAGGTAAGCTCAGGGTCTGATGCTGGTACTGATGTGTTGGTGGGTGGTGCAGTCGGGACCGAAAACCCAAAGATTTCTCCAACTGTTCACTTCTACTCAGCCATCTGCAGAGGCTTTTATTGTGAAAATCTAGGATTTGAGTCCAGAGCAGAACTGGAATACAAACAGGAAGTGGATGAGATTTAAAAGCTTTTATTTTGGAGAATTCCAGGCAGCTGGTTCAGTTCCATCCTTCAGATGGGAAGTTTTTAAAACTGATGTTTGATTCAACGAGTCAAACCTTTTTGAGCTCAAACTGGGGCTGAAATCTGAGAACAGGTTCTTTAGGTGCGGGTCCAAACTCTGGTCCCACTCAGGACTGTGCTGAAAACACCATGTGGAGCTCAGCATCCTGCTGGAAACGAGCTGAGACTCGGATCAGGTGAGAAACCAGCTCGCTTGTGTGAACCGAGACAATTCATTAGATGCCGTCAAGCTGTTGGGTTCTGCGAGAACATGGTGGTGAGGAAGTTCCCCCGATCAGCCGGGGTGGATCGGGTTTCTGCCAACCAGCCTCCTTAATGACCCCTTTCTGTGGCCGACTGTGATCCGGAGCGGCCTCCTTTCACTAAGACCTCCCAGACTCTGGGTCCCTGCAGAACCTGAACCAGCCTCCAATCTGTTGGACATCTGCAACCGGTCTCGCCTTGTCATTAGTCGGCCCAGTCGACCTGTCACGGACACGGCTCCGTCCCAACTTTCCCTCGATCCTGGAGCCCTCTCAGGGGACCCGGACCCCGTATTGAGAACCCCCAGGGACAAATTGAAACCCTGCATCGGAGGAAGGTGGTGGTGGTGTGGGGGTGGAGGTGTGTCTCCAGGGAGGTGTTGGCCTCTTTTTGTTCCAGGAGCAGCTGAGGACCGTCGGACCCATTCAACTGGTACCTGAGCTGAAGAAACTCCAGAAAACACAAAAGTCCCCCTCTCAGACTGGATCTTGAAGGTTTCATGAAACCAGCTTCAGTGAACTCTGGGAACAGCAGAACCTGGACCAGTCCTGATGAACCTGGATCAAACCTAACCTGTTCTACTACAGAGGCTTGAATATGATATCTGGATTACAAGAACAACTCCAAAATGGTTTAAATCATATTTATTTCATAGATTCCATAGTAAATGCAAAAAGTGAATCTTCTTCATTCACCTAAGTTAGCCATGGAGTTACTCAGGGTTCAATGCTTGGACCAGTACTCTTTATATATGCTTCCATTAGATGAAGTTATTAAACAGCATGGGATACATTTTCATTGTTATGCTGATGATACACAGTTATATTTGTCCATGAAACCCAATGAATCCAATCAGTTACTTAGGCTACAAGCATGTCTTAAAGACATAAAGGCCTGGGTGACACTACATTTTCTGCTTTTACACTTAGACAAGACTGAGGTTGTGGTTTTAGGACCTGAGCATCTTAGGAATACATTTTGTAGTCTGTCACTTTCTCTGGATGACATTAATTTGGCCTCCAGTTCTAATGTTAAACACTTTGGTGTAATTTTTGATCAGGATGTCTTTTATCCCCCACACTATAATAGTTATTGTCCTCAACATGTTTAATATCACTAAACTTAGAAACATCTTGTCCAAAAATGATGCAGAAAACTGGTTCATGCATTTACCACGTCTAGACTGGACTATTGCAATGGTTTGTTATCTGGATGTCCAAATACTTCTTTAAAACGTCTTCAGTTGATCCAAAATGCTGCTGCCAGAGTTTTAATGAGAGTTAATAGAATAGATCACATTTCTATTTTAACATTTTAGCCCTATGTAAATCTTGACTCTCTTGAGCTTTATCTGCCTGTTTCAAATCTCGGGATAGTTTTAGATTCAGAGTTTAAGTTTAATAAACAGATTAACTCTATTCTACAGAAAAGTTTCTTCCAGTTAAGGCAGATAATTAAGTTTAAGTGCGTCTTGACCAGATCTGACCTTGAAAAAAATAGTCCATGCATTTATCACAACCCAGCTGGACTATAACACACTTCATGTTGTGGTCAGTCAGGTGTCCCTCTCACGTCTCCAGCTTGTCCAAAATGCTGCAGCTCAGCTCTTAACAGGATCTCATAGGTTTGATCATATTTCACCAGTTTTGTCCTCCCTTCACTGGATCCCTGTACATATCAGAATTGATTTTAAAATTCTGAACATAAATGGCCTTGCACCCTCATCCTCTCTGACCTACTTCAACCTTATGCTCCTTCTCGGGTGCTGAGATCATCTGACCAGCTGCTGATGGTTGTACCAAAAACCAGGTTGAGTTCAGAGGAGATCATTTTCAGTCATGGGCCCTAAACTTTGGAATGATCTGCCTCTCAACATTAGACTGGCCACTTCACTTCCTGTTTTTAAATCTCTTTTAAAAACACACCTGTATTCACTTTTAACACGGTTTGATTTAGTATTTTATTTTTTTGTGTTTTATGTTTTCTTTTGAAACTTTTTATTAATTTTTGGCAATATTTTTTCATAAATTACTGCCATTGAATTTTACTGCTAAGCACTTTGGTACCAGCTGTTTATAAATGTGCTTTATGAATAAAATTGACTTCTCCAGTTTTAGCTTCTCTCCACTGGCTCCCTGTCAAATTCAGAACTGAATTCAAAATCTTGCTTCTAACATACAAAGCTGTCAACAACCTAGCTCCATCTTAAATTACAGATCTTATCTTCCTGTAACAGAGAACTTCGCTCTCAGACTGCAGGTTTACTTGTGGTTCCTAGAGTTTCTAAAAGCAGAACGGGAGGAAGATCTTTCAGTTCTCAGGCTCCTCTCTTGTGGAACCAACTTCCAGTTTCTGTCCATGAGGCTGACACAT
>JARVLU010000001.1:41252572-41269228 GCA_031762415.1 Simpsonichthys santanae | reverse complement strand
TTTATTGTTTTTGTCTTGAACTTTTTTGAATTTACCATGTCCTGGATGACTGAGAATCTTCACCAGCTATTAATGACACCATTAGCTTGCCAAAGTCTTCCACCTTTGTTCTGCTCGCTGCTTGGAGCTACTGAACCAGCTGGCGAAACGCAGCTAATTTGACCATTAAAGTGCATTTATTAAGTCAAAGTTCAACTGAGACGCACCTTTGCTATAATTTTGAGCAAATAAATAATTGTTTTATGTGCTTTTCTTGTTAAATTTAGAAGAAACAAGCAGCGTTCCTCCTTACTTTTTCCCCTCCCTCTGCACGCTCCCAGCACAACAAGACAGCTAATACTGTACTTTTGAAATACAGCTGATTTGACCGTTAAAGTCCTTTCATTAAGCAAACATTAGACTGAGAGACACTTTTTCTATAAAACCGAGCCGACAAATAATTGTTTTTTGATGTTTATCTTGTTAAATTTTGAAGAAATGAACAGCGTCTTGTCCCTCTGCGTGTACTCGCTTAAACAAATCAAGTTTTGAAATACAGCTGATTTGACCTCCAAAGTACATTTATTGAGCAAAAGTTAGAATGATACCTTTACTATAATTTCGAGCAAACAAATTATTGTTTTTAAGTGTTAATCTTGTTGAAGTCCTCCCGTGCATGCTCCCGCAGCTGCCATTTGGCAGCCAATCGATTTTTGACAGTCAGTCGATTTTTGGCACATTTGCCCACATTTCCGGGTTGTCAGCAGCGACGGATACGTTAAAGCGACATATTTATGGGTTTTTCCACTTTTTTAGACATATTTGGACTGATGCGACATATAGGGTGGTGTGGCGTGTACTGCTGAAAATACAGTACCGGTCCTTTAAATTTGGTCCAGTTGATTTACATAAACAGAGCGCGATATTAAGCCACCTTGAAGTTCTTTTATTTATTTATTTTTTTGCTGAAAAAAAACAAAACAAAGTTGTATTAATAAAGGTTGGGGAAAAAAAGATTAAATCTATAGTTATTCAGTCTTTTAACCAGCCTATTAAACTTCTTTGAACGCTCCATTTGTTATCCGTCAGATAATTGTACCTGTCAATGTTCAGACAAAAGTTTTTTTTGTTGTTGTTTTGTTTTCCAGCCACTAACATTGACAAATGAATAATTCCAGCATAAAAAGACATCTAAACTCAGGGGTGAGTTTAGGTGGTGGATCACTGTTGTATCTACATAACATAACTGCAAAGAATCAACTGTAAACTGTACTGTCAGACACTTTGTAACCAGGAACCTGGTGCAAATACACAACTTCTCAATTCTTTAGTTGCATCTACAAAAAGTATTACAACAGTTTGATAGGCAAAAAATATTACCATACTTTTAAACCAATGAGGTAATTCCTAAAAATGTGCTGTAGCCATTCTGTATACACATTTTTACACACAAGTCTTCAATGGACTTTTTGCTTTATTACTTCAAGTAATTTCTTTCAGGTCTTGTTAATCTCTTGTATTAGGTTATTTTTCTTGTGTTTTGTTTAGTCAAAGTTTTCAATGGCAAACCCACCACATGAAAAAAAAAAATGCAACAAGGTAAGGTAAAGAGCATCTTCATTATAATTTTTGCTTGAAACTTACTGGAGGAACCCCAGCCTGTATCTCATCTTCTACCCGTTTCTGTATGTCCTCCAGCTGGTCCTTTAGCTCCACTAGGTCTCTGAGCTGACCCAAAGGATTCTACATGGAGAGGCAGACAAAAAAAATATAATTACATGTAACAAAGTTTATAAAACCCAGGACAGAATGGTTTTAGATTGTATGGTTTAAGCTTTTCACCTTGAATTACCTCCATTTAGCTAATCTGTATACAGTATGTGATTCAGCTGCAAACTTGGGTTTCACTCACTGAATTTGGGATTTTCTCTCCTGGCCATGCCATCCCTTAATAGATTTTTCTTGGCTGGCAAGTTGAAATTATGGGAACTTGTGTTGATTATAAATAAACAAATAAAAATGTTCCAGAAATCCATATGTCATCTAGTTGCTTACTTCTTGCTTGATAGACATCATGGTACAGTTGCATACAGACTTTTGCTTAAAACAAAAAATAAGCAAAATTATTTTTTCAACCCAAAAGACTGTTAGTTTTAAAGTACAGTACCTATATTTTAAAACCTGTTGATTTGTAAGCGCATACTTTCGTTTTTTTAATCAGCAAAATCTGGAAATGGCAATGACAATATAACATTTACACAGTAACGAAGTTGGTCTTTTGGGGTGAATAAATGTTTATTTTAATTGTGATTAATTAACTATACTAATTATTAATTAATTTAATACAGTATTCTAATCACTTAATAAGCTTCTGAACATTTATCAAATAATATCTGCTGCAAGTTTTGTGACAATCTCTAAAAAGTAAATGACAACTTTGTTCAATGAAGCGTTTTGTAGATACCGTTATCGTTGTTTACATTGCCTACTGAATTCGGCGTACAATGGTTTGTGGAATTGTTTGAGGGCAACTGACAGTAAAGTCAATGATGGACAGGCTATCAAATGTTGAAAATTGGACTGTTGCACAGTTTAAAGAGTTTTTGTTGGTTCATGATATACCTATTTCTAATCTGAGATAGAGCATACTTGTCAAGAGCTGTTATGATGCTCGTATGTTGGGAATGAAATCTAAAATGACAAGCCAACATACAATCTCCAGGCAGGCCTACCTATGATTCTAGAAATGCTGAGTATAAAACGACCTTGGTTACACATCATATTTGGCATAAATATTAATAGGTTACATGTATTATGTTTTTTTAATATACTGTATATAATGGTGGTATATGCATTTTTGTTATTGTGGTCTATAACCTCCTGCAGGGTGTATGTTATTGTTAATAAACTGTTAAAAAAATTGGATGGATGGATGGATGGATGGATGGATGGATGGATGGATGGATGGATGGATGGATGGATAGATAGATAGATAGATAGATAGATAGATAGATAGATAGATAGATAGATAGATAGATAGATAGATAGATAGATATGTTCGTGTTTTCAGCATCACTTATTGAAATAAATTAATAACCACTTTAATTAATATGGTAACTAGGGATACAGGTTATGTCTGTTGGTTGACCTATAGGAACATAATATACCATTAAGTTTCATTATTTCATATACAGTATTCTTACTTGTTGAATCTGTAATCATTGTTACACATATAAGTTAACCCTTCCTAATTCAAATACTGTACTGTACTGTACATGATTTTTGATATAATTTCTTTCTTTTTTACTCTTTCTATTGAGATAACATCTTTAAACCTCAAATGATAATTTTATCAACATGCTTAATAACAATACAGTATTCGTCTTATATGAGTCCTCGAGGCTCATTGGGATTAACCTGCCTAAAGGTTGAATGAATAGAGCCTGAGTGGTCCTCAAACGCCTCATACCGTGTTGTTTTAACACGAACCCTAAAGTTGCTTTCATGGGAAACTTTCAGTTTGACACCAACAATCAGGCAAATATTAAATTTCAGTAAATAACAGCTTGAAAGCAATAACATTGTTTGCTATACTTATTATTTTTAAGATCAACAAAAAGTAAATCAATCAATGCTACATTGTGAGAGCTAGCTACAGGCTCACAAGCTAATGCTAATAGCTAAAGAGCATATAAGTGCAATCCAGATATAAGTAAAATCTAAATACACTGTATAACTATTTACATCGTCAATCGGACTTAATGTTTAAAGGACAAACCTTGTCGTTGGCCATAGCTTAGTTTTATTTAAGCTTGTGTTTTTGCGGTTCCTTTCTTCTTCTTTTGTATAATTTAGCCGGTAGCAATGAAATGACGCATTACCGCCACCAACTGGCGATAATGCAACTCACGTCCTCTACAATACATTTGATTTATAAAGTGCTTTTCGGGACACTGAAGGACACTGTACCGCTAAAACTCATGATATCTGATTTAGACAATACAACAAAGATTATAATGAATCACTCTAACCCAGCTTTTATTTTACTTAGAGTCTAAATAATTTTCTTCTTTCATCACATTTGAAAAACGTGTTATATCTTCCTCATATTAATATATTATCACTTTTCTATCAATATCATGTACCTGTGACACATTTTCTATACTTTATATCGACTATGTAACCCATGGGTTAATGTACATGTATATTAAATAATGCATACACATGCATGCAAAACACGTTTGTGTTCAAATATGGGCTGTTTTTTCTCTCCTGTTTTTTTTTTTTTCTTCCTGTAGTTTTATTTTCTCCTACAGTATTTTTCTTTCTTGCCTTTATCATAATTTATTTCCTTTCTGCTTTAATATGTCTTTAAACTAGGCTAAATCACACTTTATGATACATGATCATGATATGATTGACCTTATTTTGTATATGTTACTTTTACTGAGCCTGAACAATCAATCTAGTGTGATTTGCAGACTGTAAAATTTGGAAAGTGTCACAGAAAAGCCTGAAGTCACAGGAGACAAGAAAAGATGAAGAAAGATGCACTGAGGAAGATTTACACACTTTAGTGAGACTACAAATATATTTCTGTCTAAAAGGCAGCTTGGGAGAGACACAATTTCATGCAAGAGAAAACTATGAATCTTTGAAGTTACAGTATTTAGAAATATTTATCTTGTCACAACTTAACTTATTTTTAGGAACATTTTTATACTGTAACTCAAAGTTCTTTGTTCATACACTGTGCAGTATAGAGTCCATTATCTTCCCTTACTCTGGGTTATCACAGGACATACCACATACAGGCAATGGTTTAATGGTCCACTCATGTTGCAGTGACATATGCTGCTACATTTGGATGAGAAGTGAAACACTTCATCCACATTCCTCTGAACGGTTTGGGAGCTGGAAGGTTTAAAGGTAAGTCGTCTTTGATCCTTAGTGCTGTTTATGATTTAGAGGCGTTACTGATTATGACTTAGGCATATTTGGCTGACTAATCTTTTGCTGACTTTGTAAAGGAAAGGTCATGGATTTTTAATGTGCAGACGCTGCAGTGATGTAAATTGAGAAAATGTTTATTTATGTACCATGAATATCAGCTTTCAATTAGCTGTGCTGAGAAGTAATTTAAGGGACAGAATGCTTCAAAGGAGCTGTGAAAAAAAAAAGTAACTTTTTTTAGCTTTCTGACTGAAACTTCTTGTTCATTACTTGCTTTGCTGATTTTTATTTCTACATTGTGCAAAGGGTCAGTAATATCCCAGTCAGTCATTGCAAGACATCTTTGTTCAGATACATTTCTGCTAAGAATTTAAAAATGGGTTTGAAAAAGGCCCATATGTACTTTTGTTTTGGGGCAGGTTTCATTCTATATTGTAAGTGATTTTAAGGAATGATTCAAAATTAGTTTGAAGACTGGGATTAAGACTTTCCTTTTGATAAATCCTATAGTTAGAGTTGGTTTGTTATGCTAACTACTGGAGGACAAATTTACCTTGTTTTCTTAAACTATTTGTTAAAACTGAATAGTTTTCATTTGATGCTATTTATACCTTAACATGTGATTCTCAACCTGCCATTGTGTATCTGTTCCTCCTTCCTGTTCCGCTCAAACCCAGCCAGTCTAAGCAGACGGCCACTTGTCTTGGGCCTGGTTCTGCTAAAGATTTCTTCCTCATGAGGGAGTTTTTCCTTTCCACTGTCACCTTCATGCTTGCTCAAGATGGAGTCAAATTCAAAGCAGTCCGCTCCTCAGACAAATAATGTTAAATTGTTACTTTTATGTATGGATGTTTCTGTTCAGTTCCCTGAGATGACTTCTGTTGTGACTTGGCACTATTCACTTGAAATTGAATTTATTTCATTTCAATTGAATTGGTTCAATGTGAAAATAATTAGGCTTAAAATGATAGCTTTACAGTGTCACCATTAATAAAATTCTGACACTGTGTTGAATTTGTGTCTATCCTTTTCATTTCTAAATTTGTTTTGTATTTACTCAACTAAAAGTTATAGTTCAGAAACAGGAATCAACTTTTTTGTTGTCTTTTAACAAACTCAGCCAAAGCCGAAACATCTTGGGGCGATAAAGTACAGTAATCCAAATCTACACCAAATGTTGATTATTTTTTTGCTGATGCTCCACACTTTATACACTTTATCATGCATTATGTAAATCAACATACTCTTTCTGTCAAACCAGTCGGTTGCATTAATCAATAATGTCTTGCTGTTTTGATGAGTGCATAAATAAACAACTTCCTGTTGCCTCTAAGAAGCTCAACCATAAATCAGCATATTGTGCACGTAGCCAGTGAAGCTTTCAAATGGAGTCTGATGCTTTAATGTTTTTCAGTCAGGTTTCTTCTGGGGATCATTTTTAATCCAGGCAATGAAATCAAAGTGTTTCATCAATCAACTGTTTGCAGTTTGTTAGACCTCGTGACATTATTTTGTAATGCTTTTACCTTAAAGCTCCTCAGGAAAGTGCAGGGGTTTTGTGGGAAGAGTTTGGCTCATGTTCAGTAAAGTCCTCAGTATTCAGTTTGTGTTGCTACTGATGGTACTAGCAGAGAGGTGTGTGGCTGTAGAAATCACAGAAGTGGATGAAAGAGTACGAGGCCATATTAGCACTTGTAAAGCTGCGTACTGCTTCACAATGTGCATGACTCAGCATTGTTGTGGTAAATTATATTTAAACCGGAGCTCCTATTACACATCTTCCAAAACAAAAACTACTGCCATGGATCAGGTTAGCTGGACATTCAACGCAATCGACAAAAATCTTTTCAACAAAGTGACAGGGTCCTGGAGAACCCTCATGCCCCGCTGAGACGCACGCGGCAGGATATGTCATGGATCCGTGGGGAGTTTGGGAGCTGATGTGTCTTTCTGTTTTGTTTTAGGAGGATGCTGAAGATGTTTATATAGTTGGATTCATGATAGCAGAGTTTCTGCTTTTTGGCATCGGTGGATTCCTATGTTATCGGCTACTAAGGAAGACAGCAGCAGCAGTTTTGGCCATGGCAAAACTGCTGAGTCTGTGTGAAGGTTTGGTTTGTCCTTAGAGTACTCAAAATTAGCTGATTTACGAGCTAAACTGTAAGATGGAAGTGATGTGTGAGAATTGCAGACCACCCGTGGCTTGTGGGACTTGCCAGCATGTTGGAGACGTCCTTGGAGGAGGCTTGTAAGCACGGACCAGTGGAATGTCCACTAATCTGGCCATTTTGGAGCTTGAAAGTACCAGCAGAACTCAAGGCTGACAAGAAATAAACAGTCTGCCTGAAAAAAATCAACATTCGTGGCTTATCTGAATCTGACTCCCCCAGTAGGCCTCAAAAGCAGGCTGACATGAAATTTCTGAATATGTCTAAACTAAGGAAAAGCTTCATCTATCACCCCCCGAGAACATCTGTGAAGGCTTACCAGAACTGTGCCGGCTGACCAATATCTTATCAGGACTATGATCTACATTTCTGAAAGTGCTTCATGGACATATCGCACCATCTTGCCGTCAAATGCATATGTAATGTGTTTATAAATGTGCTTGCTGGCAGAGTTTTTTTTTATGTCTTTAAGGTGTGAAGATTTTTTTTTGTAATACCACTATCCTCTCCTCGTGGCTTTTTCCCCTTTTCTATCTAAAAAGTATTCTGAAAAAGGATAAGGGCCTGTGCTCCAGTAGCAGCAGCAACGTGCACTCCGCCCTTCTTTCAGACAACTGTACGAACATAATGTCACTGTATTTCAGTACAATGATAGTAAAGTTTATTTTGATTCTGATTAGTATTATCACTTTGTGTTCTCACCTATTAGTGTGATAGGTCAGAATAAATGATTTTGAAATGACACTTGAGCATTTCGTTTTTCAAAAGCAATCAGTTATGATCTTAATGACATGTTTACATTTTAAATGCATTTATAAGTTTGTTTCTAGGTCACAAAGTCCATCTATAAATAGAGATTGATTTACTGGAGAAAAACCTTGGATACAATTTAGGTTGAAGTTTACTGGGCTTCCATTTTTCAAAACAAAGCAGATGGATCTGGAATGCTATGAAAAAATGCATATGGCTGTTCACTTAATAGCCCAAAGTTTTAAATTAATGTTGGCAAACGTGAGCCACACCAAATTTAATTTAATTCTCTGTAAAACAGACTGATTTATAGCTCTTTTGTGTTCGCTAAGGGAGCTGTGACCGTCAATGTGTTGACTGCAAAAGATAATGAGTTGTACATACACATCAAATGATTACTTTCTGAGAGTTTCATTAAAATCTGTAAAAACTGGGATAATTTTTTTAACAGACAAACAGATACAGTACATGCACACAGAAAGAAAATTAATTAATCTCCCAACTTTCATGGAAGCATTTAATAAACATGTAAGAAACATTGACTTGGGTTAGATGATGAGCTAATAGCAGGAAATGGGAAGTGGATAAACCGTATGTTTTAGTCTATAAATATAGTACATATAGTTCATTAATTAAAAATATAACCCCTGAAATAAATGAAAAAAATATATACATTGTTTTCAGATGCACACACATTTAATTAGGGCATCCAAATATACTTTTCATTGTATATTTTTATATTAATAATGTTCTTGTTAGCTTAGTTTTATCCCAGCTGTTCTCTGTGACTGTTACTCAGAGGATGTTGTCATCTGGATCCGACTGTGGGCATTAAACAGTAGTAGTTGGAAGTCCAGACATGCAATTAAAATGGATTGCTTCCCTTTTAGTGAGATGCGCTGGCTGTTTGCCACTAATGATATCACTGTATAGACTGTGCATGTGTGTGTATGTGTGTGTGAGAGAGAAGGTGTATTAGTCATACTGTGGAGACTTAAATCTTTTTACACAGTCACAGTTTACTGTGTGTGCATAGTTTGAGTTTGCCCATATGCCAGGTGGAAGCCAATTAATGGTTTGAAGCTCTGTTGCTTTTCTGGCAAGTTGAAACAAGGTAAGGGAACAGAGATACTGCAGCCCCACTGCACCACTCTGCTGAGATGTACCTTGGTGTGTGTGTGTACGTTTGGCCACTTGTATGCATTTTATGGCTCACAGGAAAGAAGAACATGGTCAGTTTCAATTTTGGTGAGAAAATAAATCACTAAAAGATCAGATTTAAGACTAAAAGAAAATAAGAGTTGACATAAGAGGTGAAGTGAGAGGAAACTGTTGTTAAAAGAAAAAGAAATGGAAAAAGTAATCAAAAAATTGGTGAGTGGTATGGGAACAGGTGTCTGGTGATTATTTAATCTTATCAGTTTTTACGCTGTTATTTCACACATGGGTTTTTCTTTCACTGTGATGCTGCATCAGCACCTCCATCCATCCCTCCCCTCTTTCTTCGTCGCTACTCCTCCCTTCGCCTTCCTGCTCTCACATAAACTCGTCTATGCTGGGGAAGTCCTGATCAGTGCTGTCGGAGTCCCCAGTCGGCTGAGAGCGGCGATTAACAGGTCACCACTGGGCTAAATGCAAGTTTATCTCATGGAAAATACATACAATCTCTGCAGCATCATGATCAAATGAAGGCATGCTTTCTGAAAGGAGCAAAGAGGAAGGATTTTAATCTGGACATTAAGGCAGCAGTGGTGGAGGCATGGCTTCTACCTCATGAACACAGGGGTATGACGACAATCAGAACTATTACTTGTTGCAGTTGTGGAATGTCAACTTCTAAACTTTGGATTTTATGTCTTTAATGGAAATGATTGAAATTTACTTTCAGTCTACTGTTCAGAGACAAACACTGATGATGAATGCAAGCAGCCAACTGGGTTGGAGGAAAAGTTTAATCATTTTATACTGTTTCAGATGTGTCTTTACTTTTTGTCTGTACATGCAATGGAAAGTGCAAAATTGCAAGATGTAAACGATTAATCCAGAGAAGACAAACGTTTCTGCTCCTGTTGCCAGGACATCAACAAGCTGATTCTATATTTTTATATTTAATTGAAATTTTAAGCTATTTTTATACCATTTGCACAATTAATTCATTCACCCTGCCATGGAACCTCGAGGGACCCGCTGCTCATCACGTGGCCAGGACCTGAGGGGTCACTCGTTCAGTCTTGGCTTACAGCCCCCAGCTGTTGCGGCCAGCTCCATAATAACTGCAGTTCAGCAGCAGGATTATTCAGCCAGCGTTTGGCTCCGCAGGCGGGAAAAACTGGAACATGTAAGTTCTGAATATTTCAGCTGATATCTGAGAAAAAGACGACGTTTGTTGAAAACGGAGAGCAAAAAAAGATGTTTCCAAATGCACAGAAAGGCGTGTGGCAAAATTGTGTAGAGATGGAACAACTTGTAGTCGTGTCTGATCCTTCAGAACTTTCAGTACATTCAAGTTTGTTAAATAAAGGAGTAATAAAATAATGTATGTTTTGATATTTGGATCAGAGTAATAACATCATGATGTGTTTGGGAGCAAATTAAATTTGGCATAAATTTTGTCATCAGGTTTTGGCTGGAGATGAAGCAATGATAATTACTTTAATCTTTTATTCTTAATTTAAAGCTTTAGATTATCAGGTAACAACAAAAAATATGTTTGAAACTGTTTAGAGCTAAAGCACAATACAGCAGTTTAATCTCTTCAATCTTTGGTAGAAATTTCCCATAATCTATAATTTTACAAGTACTTTTATTTATTGTTTTCAATAAAGCTAGTAAATATTTGTAGGTTCCAGCATGTGTTGGGACGATTTTTTTTATTTTTTCTGTTTTATAGTATAGTGAAATGGAAGATGGTGAACAGAGGTCATCGAGAATTGGACAGACTTCAAACGTAATCCAGTTGTAGATGTATATCCAGTGATTACTTTCTTTTTCCAAGATATTTGGATGACAGACGCACGTGCACATGTTACACACACAGACATGCAAAACATTATTGTTTGTCTTTGCTGGTTTTGACAGCAGGAAATAGTTTCTTTAAACTTTGTGTCAAGGAATTTTTCATCAAAGTTTATGGATGTTTTTAACTACGATGGCTGAGAATGCTAACGCTGCCCATGAACCATATGTTTAGTGTTAGTAGAGAGCATGGGTGAGGCTGCAGCGTGCAGCTAGAATATTTTTCTCCAACACTTGGCATGCTGTGAGAAGACTCATATGTTGTAGAACCAGGAGTTTCTTGGGTTATTCGCTGCAACACTTAGCATTCTGTTGTCAGGTCTGTGTTTTTTGGTGGTCTTCTGTGTTGTCGTTACGTTTATTTTATTTTTTTTACATTTGGTGTTTTGTTTCTGTCCCCCTGCGAGAACTTTTGTGTTCTGTCTTTTTTCATTCAACCTTCATTTAGGCAGGTTAATTCCATTGAGCCTCGAGGACTCATTTACAAGAGAGAACTGGTTTCAACAAAGAATGATGACAACAGCGACAACAATAGACAATCAAAAAAGAGGCCTGCAGATTTTTTTTTTTTACAAGTTCAAGTAAGATGTCAAAAAGTAGCAAAAACAACAGATTCTTAAAGCCATTTAGAGAAGTCATGGTCAAGAGCTTCAGATCTTTTTGCAAGTTTTTCCAGGAAACAGGAGCGGAGTAGGAGAAGTCTCTTTTGCCAAGTTCTGTCCTCATTGAGGGAACATAATCTTGTGTCTTGTGTAGTAAGTCTTGTGTAATTCTTTAGATTTTTTTGTGTTCATGTACTTGTGTTCCTGTCTTCCTCAGTGTTTCTTACCCCATGTCATCAGCTCCTGTCTCAATCACCTGTAATGTCCCAGGTGTTGGTGATTTTTTTTTCTCATTAGTGTCCCTATAAGGTCTCTGTTAGTCTGTTTCTTCCCTGTCCATGGATTGTCCTCCCAGGGCATTCATGCTCTGGTTCGTGTTTCCTTTGTCACCCTGCTCTTGTTAAACTTGTTTTGCTGCCATGTCAGTCTTGTTGTTTGGTTAAATAAATATTCTTCTATATTTTATTCTGAGTTCCCTGCATCTGTCTGCAACCTGGGCTCTAAAAAGATTCAGACCAGGACACCCTGCGTGTTTGCTTCAGATTCTTCCCATCCAACTTACACCTGCTCCCTGATTCTGTTAGCTCAGCTGTTTCCTCATTAGCATGTGTCCATTTATTCCCTCTGTCCTTTTCAAGAGTGATTCATTGTTGTGCTCTAAGCCATGTCCAGTTCTCTTGCATGTCACATGATTACTCCTTAGATTCTGTAAGTTGCTGCTGCAGTTGTTTTTTTCTTTCTTTATATTAAAGACTTTAAGTTTTATTCACCTTCAGTCCATGTCCAGACCGTGACATTTATATACAAGTAGATGGGTGTTGTAAAGTCCACAGGAGACTCTGTGCTCGCAGATAAACGGTATCAACATTCATGCACAGACATTCCAAATGTAGACATTCAGCATCAGGGAAAAGGAGCAGACATTCAACGTTTGTTGAATACTTGATGGTGGTGCTGTCTGCATAACCAGCAATGATGTTGAAGCAGCCTGTACTTTTTCTGCAGAATAATGCACACACACATACACACACACACACACACACACTTTGCACATTTTTTATTTAATGAAAAATCAGACAACAAATAAAGTTATGGAACGCTCTGCCTTTGCACATTCGACAGGCCCCCGCTCACTGTCCATTTTTAAGCTGAAAACAGCTGAAAACTTATCTCTACTCATTGGCCTTCAACCCAACTGACACTTGATTTTACTTTATTTTTATTGGTATTGATTTTATTTGTTTAATGTTGTTTTATTGTGTTTTAAATTGAGTTATTTTCACTGTGTGCTTGACTTTGTAGCTCTGTTTTTTATGCTCTTTTTAATCTTGTTTTTAACTGTTGTTCAGCACTTTGTTTCAGCTGTGGCTGTGTTAAAGTGCTTTGTAAATAAAGTTGATGATGATGATTATATTTGCCCTATAGGTTCACTCTGTTTATGTTGGAGACATTCAAGGTTCTAAGTGCAGTTGTGAAAACCCTTGTCATGATTTAATGATGTCTGGCCACAGGTTGAACAGAGTCAGAGTTAATTTGCTGACAGAGATGATAAATGAGGAGTGAATCAGAGGAGAAGGAGATAAGAGAGTTGGATCCAGAGCATCTCACATAGCGAGCTGAAATCCTGGGGTTGTTATTCAAGTCAGCATCCTCATGAAAACTTAAAAAAACTCAGTCAGTTTTTATCCAGTGCCATGTCATGATTTCAGGGAACCAGAAGGTAAAGTTTTAGAAAAAGACCACAACCTCTGTGCGTTTTTTCTTGTTTTATTTTTGACTTTCTTTTAAATGCTTCAATTCAATAAAAAAAAAAAACACTTTGTTAATCCCAAAAGGAAATTAAATGTTGTAGCTCATCATCCTGGTTTCATTGAGTTGTTATAGAAGCTGATAGATGTGGGCAGGAAGGATCTGCAACAGTCCATCCCACAGTGGATCTGAAGAAACTGGCAGCAGATGCCGATCTGTCCATCTGGACCCAGCGGGCCTCTCAGTCCTCCGGGGCAGCAGGACCACCTGAATGTTGGGCAGAGCTCCTCCCTGAGTGATTGTCACTTCTCTGAGCAGCTTGTTGAGCTCCTCATCATTGCAGACAGCCTGCTGCAGGTGTCGGGGATGATCCTAGTCTTCTTGTCATGAATGGCATTAATGACAGCTCTTAGGCTCTTGGCAGTCATTCGCTTGAGCACCTCCTCCAGGTAGACAGAGATGCATCCATGATGCCTCCTTTACAACTCATTTGGGATTTGGGGCTGTATTTGAGGTAATATTTGAGCTTTTAGATGTTAATCAGCTGCTCCCGGTTATAAAAACCACCTTGCTGTCATGGTTACGCATCATAACAAATATCCAAAAGTAACAAGGTTTTCATTAAAAGAAAATCCTTCCAGCTGCACAACATCCGATACTAGAGAACATAATCAGCCATAAAAAGCCATTTACATCCTGAACAAAAAGAGGAAATAAAGTTTTCAAAATCAATATCCCAGAATGAAAGTAACACCTACTCCAACATGCAGCCACCTTGCGTGGTGCAAAAACCTTTAACATAACATGATGGAATTTTACACATGGAGCACTTTGAAAATCAAGATGTTTTTCTTTATTTAAAGTGCTACGTGGATTTGGCATTAATGAATCATTATACTGCCATTATGTCTGCTAAAATATAAATCCAGCTACAACACACATTCTATGTTTATGAGAAGCCTGAGGGGTCAAGCAGATGTTCGACTTGCAGCCTGGGTTTGCTGGAGGTTGTTTTCTGTTGAAGTGGTTGGTTAGTAAAAGAAAATGGCTGCACCATTATGATAGTGTGAGATAACCATCCAAGATGATTCTGAGTTGTGATTTGGTGCAAGTGTGTGTGTGTGTGTGTGTGTGTGGGTGGGGGGGGGGGTTATCAGAATTTAGTTGTACAAAAATTCTTAAACAAATACAATCCAACCAATCAGAGTAGCTTTTACGTTACAATTTCCTCTATACAGATATCAATAAAATCAAACAGAATTAATGGTAAAATACATAATGACATTAAACAGAATAACCAAGTTTGAAAAAGTGAGTTTTAAGGTTAGATTTAAATAAAGGCAGAGAATCAGAATTACGGATGTGCTGTGGAAGAGAGTTCCAGAGACGAGGGGTTTTGAGGAGATGGCTCTGGATCCCGTGGTTGTCATACGGGCAGGAGGTATTACAAGAGAGATGGATAAGGATGAGCGAAGACTTCTGGCGGGTGTGTAATAGTAAGATCAGTGAGGTACAGAGGTGCCAAGTTATGGAGAGCTTTGAAAGTGAGAAGGAGAATCTTGAAGTCGATGCAAAATTTTATGAATAACCAGTGAAGATATTTAAGGATAGGAATGATATGTTTCTTTGACGTAGTTCTGGTGATGATCCAAGCAGTTGTGTTTTGGACAAGCTGAAGTTTATGGATGATTTTGAGATGAAGATCTAAGAGGAGGAAGTTACAGTAATCTAACTGAGAGGTGACTAGAGCATTGATAAGGATGGCTGTGCTGGTGGGGGTAAGAAACAAATGGAGACGGTTGATGTTTCGAAGATGAAAATATGCTGACCGAGTAATGTTATTGACATGAGATTCAAAAGATAAAGTGCTATCGAGGATGACACAGACTCTTAGCTGTAGGGGAGGGAGAAACTGTAGAGTCTTCAACTTTAATTGTGAACATATTACATTTGGATACGGTAGACTTGATGCCAACAAGGAGGAATTCTGTTTTCTTTTAATTCAGTTTAAGAAAGTTTGAGTAAATTATAATTTGATTTCACAGAGGCGGTCCGAAAGGAAGGATGGTGGAAGGGTGGTGTTGGGCTTGGGGGAGAAGTAGAACTGGGTGTCATCCACATATCAGTGAAAACAATGCCATTTTTTTTTTTTTGAAGATAAGGCCAAGTGGAAGAAAATAAACGATAAACAGGAGAGGACCAAGAACAGAACCCTGTAGTACACCTAAAATAACTGGGGAGGACTGTGACTTGAAGTTCTTAAGATGGACAAAGTGCTGACGGTCAGAGAGATTAGATTGAAACCTATTTATTACAATGCCAGAAAAACAAAAACAACGTAATCTATTGAGAATAATATCATGCAAAATGGTATTGTAGTATTACCCTGTATGTTGCACACTTAATTTCACGTGCTTGGTTTTAGATGCAAACAGGAATTGTAGGTAAATAAATTTCCATTTTTAATTTAGCTGCTACAGGATCGCTGTATCATCTCAGGATGGTGTTAAAGAAGATAAATCAGCCAGCAGACAGGCAGGCCGGGAGGTTAGCTTTGCATCAGAGCCAATGAAATCCCCCTGAGGAGTTTAAAGAATTTGCAGCTCCAGACAGAAGAGCTTCTCCACAATGATTGCATTTTCAATCTAAAGCTGCTGATGTATGGCCCAAGTCAGTTGTAATATCAGTCAGACTATACCAAGCCCTGAGGAGAATCCTCCTGAGAGCAAACTAGTCCAAGAGGTCTGTTTTGTTTATTTCCTGTTTCTGTTGTGTTCATTTTGTGTGCTGCAAGTCTGCAAGGAAAAGCATAATTTAACCCAACCCACCAATAAATAATTCAATGTCGCAGATCAGCCATAAAACTGTGCATCCTTTTTATGAGTTTTATCTTGTGGAAATGATGGACTGTTTCTCACTGATGCAGCTAAAGATGGTGGGAGGATGCAGTTGGAATCTCAGTACAGATAGTTTTGATGGACCAGAGTTTTCAGAGTAAAAGCCCTTCTGGAGTCCTCTCCGTGCTGAAAATAAAAATACTGAAACATTATTTATTTACTGAAGCAGACAATACAGTACTGCTTCTTTACTTTTTACCACATGGGATTTTGAACAGACTTTTATTTTTATTTATTTATTTTATTTTTGCTCTTATTGCTGACATATTGTTATTTAACTGTAATTGTTGTCTGATCCTTTATTTATAGAGTCCTAGGGGACTAACATATTTAAATTTAAGGTAACTTCTTTCAAGTTTTTATTTTTATGTTTTTGTTTTTTCTGACCAGATGTAGGTTTTTTTATTTTTTATTTTTTTTTGTATTCAAAATAATTATTATTACATCATAAAATAGTAAAATATATGCTGGTGAAGATTCTCAATAGTTCAGGTCATGGTCAATCCTCCGCAAGAAGTAAAATAAAATAAAAAAAATAAAATA
>JARVLU010000001.1:41173544-41190519 GCA_031762415.1 Simpsonichthys santanae | reverse complement strand
ATATATGGTCATAAATTAGTTTTTAAACAAAAAATAGTTATATGGCATGATTTCATAATAAGTACCTTTTCATTCTTCTTGTTCAGCCTGTGTTCCAGCCAGTTCTAGCTACAGAAGACTTCCAGATGTTTCGCTCGTTAATGGTTCAAAAAAACATGGAGCTGCAGCTTCAAGCCCTCAGGGTCCTGAAAGAAAAGAACGGTGAGCTGAACCGACAAACACAAAATGTTGTACACTCTCCATCCACTTTATTAACTACACCTGTTATATAGGTTGTTAACAAAAAGCTAACCAGCTAATCACATGCTAGCAGCTTAATGCGTTCACGCGTCCAAACATGGTGAAGACGAATTGCTGAAGTTCAAAACGCGCATCAGGATGAGGAAGGAAGGGACTTGGAATGTGCCGTGGTTATTGGCCAGTTATAAGCCAGTTTGAGTAGCTCAGAAACTGATGATCTGCAGGAATTTTCATACACAGACAACTCTAGGATTTACAGAAAAAGATAAACTATCCAGTGAGTGGCAGTTGTGTTGATGAAAATCATTTGGTCATGTCAGAGATCAGAGGAGAATGGGTAGACTTTTTTGAGATGACAAAAAGGCAACAGCAACTCAAACTTGCAACAAATTAAGATCTGCAGAACTCCATCTCTGAACACGTCCAACCTTGGAGAATGTAGTGATCTAACCTCCTCCGTCCATATGACTCCTGTCAGCTAACAACTGAAGTTTCACGCAGACTCACCGAAACTGGAAGATAAAAGATTGGAAAAATGTTGCCTGGTTTGATTTGACTTGAGTCACTGAACCTCAGTGGCCTCAACGGTCACCAGATCTCAGTCTAATTGATCCCAAATGGGAGATTCACATCATGGACGTGCATCTGACAAATCTGCACCAACTGGTGCTTTCATGTCGACATGGTCCAAAATCATCTCAGAAGAATGTTTCCAACAACTAGTTGAATCTATGGCATGAATAATTAGGGCGGTCATATCCAATATTAGCAATGTGTACCTAATAATATGGTTGGTGAATACTGTATATCTAAAAGCACATATTCAGAATGAATGCTGTAACTAAAGAGTGTGTGCATGTGTGTGTGTGTGTAGGGGCCCTGCCAGAGTGTCTGACTGATGGGGTTGACGTGATGACTGAGTTGCAGCAGCAAGAGATGAAAATCCTTGAGGAGGTTCTCAAGTATGTCAGACTTCCTCACCTTCTTCCTCTCACATCACCTCACTGTCTTCTCTCATATAAACATGCACACAGTTAACCTTTCACCTTAAAATGGGCCACCTATGTGTTTGATACAGTTAACTAGAAAGTTCCTGGAGAAAAATTTGACAGTACTATGACTTGGGGTTTGTGCTCAGCTACCACCATGCCAAATTTCATCTATGGCAAAAAAAAATCTAAAAAAATTATGACTTATAGTATTTTTTATTTATTTATTTATTTTTTCATTTAAGCTTTGGTGGCCATCTTGATTTGGATTCAGTATGTGACGGGGAACATGCTCAGCTATAACCACAACAAATTTCAGCTCTATACATGTAAAAATGGTTGAGTTAAAGCCATTTAAATGTATCTTTGGTGGCCATCTTGAATTTTTTTTTTTTGAATCCAGTATTTATGGGGCATTGCTCTCAGCTACCACCACACCAAATTTTAGCTTAATGGCTGATTCCTAGTTTGTTTCAATGAGAAAAATGGTGTCTTTGTTTGCAAATTACATCGCCATGGTAACGTTAAACGCCAATAAAAGTAAAAGGTGCCGAGCCGGTCGTTTTGATATAACGTTTGTGGGGGTGCACAAATTGCAGTTTGCGCCTCATTAAAGTTGAAGGAAGAGTAAGACCCAGTCCCCAAATAGTTTGAATAATTACACAAAATATTTGGACAGATTTGTGTAAAAACTTTACCAATGGAAGTAGGGTCTGATTTAAAATGCCTAAACTAAAGCATCATTGATCAAACTGAATCCAGGGTTTATTTATGGTGTTTCAAGCTTCTCTTATTTACTGTGCATATAGGTATCTTGAAGCTCCTACCTTAGATCTCTAATGGGATTTTGTCAGTGACAGCAAGGCCAAATAAAATACTGAGAAACTAGTAGGAATGTCGTTAAGCTCCTTAGGTCTCAACTAATTTAGGTTAGCAGGATTGATGGTCAGCATGCAAGTGAGAAAATAGTATTTCAGCTCCTTTGTCTTTCAAGGCTGCCATGGGATTCCTCATCCTGCTTATCCCTTTTTAGATCACTGCAGTCTGATCTGACTATCAATTTAAAAAGATTTTGGCATCTTAAAAAACAAACATTAACATACCATTCATTGAAGGAATCATTTTTCCCCAATCTCCAATGTAGCACAATAGAATTTTAAGGACAACTGAAATTTTAATTCTCAAAATATCAGATGAGTTTTGTGTGAAGTTCATACCCATCAAAGACCATTCATTACTAATAGATGTCTTATGAAGACATATGTGTCCCTGTAACTAGATCTCGCTTTGACTGTCTCTTGTTCCTGCAAGCAAATGTGTTGCAGAGGTCCACACTAAAGCAATTCAAATAAAATTAGGTCAAATTAAAGGATCTATGTTTGGCTCCCGGCTGACACCTTGTAATAAGTTAATGCACAGAGCTGTTGACACGTGGACAACCATCACTGTCAAAGTTTTAGTGTTTGGTGCTAGTCCTCTCATTCAAAAGTTGCATGGACAAAAGATCTGTCAACTTTAGAGTAGCCAAATTCTTATTTCATGTAGACTACAAAATATTATTTGTATTACCGTATTTTCTGGACTATAAAGCGCACTTACAATCTTTTAATTTCCTCAAAAATTGAGTGAGCCTTATAATCCGGTGCACCTTTTAATTCTTGTTGCGTTTACTGAACTTGAACCAATTTTATGTGGTTATTGTAAATGAGTTGAATAAAGTTTAACTTATATGATTTGTTTTGCTTAATGTGCCTGAAATCCGGTGCGCCTAATATTCTGAAAAACACGGTAATCTAAATACACACTTAAATGTTTTGTGGAAAGATCACATCATGCACATCCAAATCAGTAATAATTAAAAATATTAGCTTTGTGTTTGTTCCAATGTTGAATAATTTTTTTCACTGCTAATTTATCTTTAGAAGGTCGAAAGAGGAATATGAAGAGCAAATATCCAGGAGGCTGCTGGTAGAGGGGGATATTGGTGCCACTTCCAGCAGAGGCTCTGATAAGCCAATAAAAGCCAGTGGTGACACTCTGATTACCACATTAGCTCCAAGCCAACAAAGCAACGCTTCCAAACCCACATTAGGTGACTCAAATGACAACTCAGATATAAGTTCACCTACTAATAATGTTAATTTTTGAACGTGTTAAAGCATGTTTTTTTTTTTTTTAAACATCCGTCTTTTGGTGTCCAGATTGTGGTAAAAACAGCATCCAGTCCAGAGTTCTTCCAACAGTTAGAGCTCCAGCAAAGTTAAGCGACGCCTCCAAATCCGAACATCCTCAAACTGTGGAGAAGAGCAGCAACAGCAGCCGAACTGCAGCTGAGGGTTACCTGGAGGAGGCCTACAAGGGAGTTGGCTTCTCTAGTTCGTGCACAGTGAGTTTGAGCCAGTTACATCGTCATTTCCCAAGTTCAGGATCTTTGTGGTCACAGTCAGATTACATTGACATCAAAATGTTGAATATACCTAATCAACTTAAGGAACACCAGTTCATACTACCGTATTTTTTGGACAATAAAATCAGTAAAATCCTTTAATTTTCTCAAATCGACAGTGAGCCTTATAATCCGATGCACCTTATTAATTCTGGTTGTGCTTACTGACCTCGAACCACTTTTATGTGGTTATTGTGAATGAGCTGAATAAAGTTTGACTTATCCATTTTGTTTTGCTTAGTGCGGCTTATAATCTGGTGCGCCTTATAGTCTGAAAAATACGGTAATATTCCACTGACTTGTACAGAAGTTATCAGGCATGATGGCAACATCACGTCAATGTCAGCTGTTTTTGATGATGTTGCTGTTTGTTTGCTATTTACAAATAACCTTTCAACATATAGTTAAATATCTAACAATAAGTTCATCACTCAGGAACCACAATCATTTTTGGCTCATTAGGACTTTTTATTACCGCTGACTTGTTCAGCTTGGTATGTTTTGTGTTTTAATTAAAGACCCAGCAAGCTCACAGGTCTTGTAACTCAAACCCGTCCCTGTTCCCCGCTGCAGTCGTCGGCCTCGGAGCAGCAGCAGCTCCAGCAGAGGGCGGTGTACCTGTGCCAGCAGCGAGACAAGCTGCACGCTCTGAGGAAAGAACAGAAAACCAAGCAGACACCCACTCCAGAGCCAGAGGTGACACCAAGCAGTCCCACAGCAGCAGCCTCCTCTGCCCCGGTAAACACGGCCTGTTTTGGCCCTTAGTTGTTACGTTCCACATCAACCGCACAGCTGTAAGAAACGTTTAGTGTGAATACTGTTCCTACAGATGGAGAACGTGAATGTAAATACTGTACTGGGTTACTCATTTGTACAGTACATTTTTATTTTTGATTGTTTAACTTAGTCTGGGTTTGACTTGTCTGGAGCTTTCACACGTTTTTAACCTCTTTAGTTTTCACTCCTTTTTGTCTCACATTCAACTGTTTTTTTTCTTTCTCTTAATTTACTTGATTTTTGTTTTATTTCCCATCTTCCTGTATCTTATCTTGTCTGTTAGGAGGCAGTGGAACAACCCCAGACGAATGGGGCAAGTTCCCCTCCTCCTGCACCTCCTTCTCCAGCACAGCACTCTAACTCCTCTAAACAGAAGGTGATCCATCAGCTGCCTGATGAGAACACTCCTCATTCATGTTTCTCTAGTTTTCATCTGTTGTCCTCTTTAACACAGCTTTCAGCTCTGTCTTCATCTTTTAAACACAGTATTGGCTAGTTAGTCCATACATGTGTGCTTGGCTGAATCCAAGTGTTATGATTTTGCCTAGAGGTCGTTAACTTCTGCTCCTGGTCTGATCCGTTCACTCAGGAAATCTCTGCTGAGGAGAGGAAGAAGCTGCAGAAGAGAAAACACCTGGCTGAAAAGCTGAAAGAGGAAGTGGTCAAGAAATAACTTTACTTCCAAATGCAGTACTCCTGTTTTACCGTCTGCACCGCGGTACAATGCTTGGCATCTTCCACACTGACTGACTGAAAAATTACAAGTGAGACATTATTTTATTTGCATTGTTTGCTATTTACAAATAACCTTTCAACATCATGTTTTAGGATTTGGATATATGCCATTTAAGTGTTTTAAGATGCGATAGGCCTCATTTGTTTGCTTCATATACTGTATATGCATATATGTATCTGTATTTTCTATGATTTCATTTTCAATGAAAAATATGTTCATACTCCAAAAAAAAAAAAAAATAAATAAATAAAATAAAAGAAATCCCCAGAGCTGCATCTGTTAATTATACAAGCACTGGAGAAATTAATTGGCTTATATTTTAGTTATTTTTCCTGCAAAAATGCTTCTGAAATAAGTTAAATTTTCCTCAGGGTTGATGCAAACTTGTCTTAATAATGTTTTACCATTTTTTTAAAACAAAGACAAAATATGATAAAGGCATAAAAAAGTTGCAATACAAAAAGTACACTTTTGTGTAATTTGTATTATTCCAATAGGATTAGTTCAAAAATCTGATTTTACAACTGAGTCTTTACTTATGGAATAATCAAATGGCTGTTTTTCTAAAAACAGTGAACACAGTTCTAATATGGTCATGCAGTGAGAAACTTTGATCCATGCAGTGGTGAAGGTGTAGTTAGCTTGAACATGTCCTACTTTTTACACTACATTACCAAAGGGATGCTTCTTTTATGTAGTACCTCATATTAAGTTTGAGATTTACACTTATCAGTAAAGGGGCCAAGAGAATGGTTTGTTTCTTTCTGTGAGGAGCGCAGTATTTATTTTCAACTTGATTTTCAATTAATGCAATCATGGTGCACCAGTTTCTGTACATGTCAAATGATGTATGTTTTAATAAATCCTATTTTGTAGAAACGACTTGGACTCTAGACTTTTGAGTGGTTAATGAAGTTTGAAGCTCGCCAACAAGAACTCAAGATGAGTCATGACATGATGGTGTGGTTTTCTTGTTCATCTGGGACATGGAGTCCTAAGAATTTCAAAACAAAAGCATCTGGACTTCTGCAGTTCCATCCGAGGAGTTTTTTTCCCCAACTGAAAACTGGAGTGTGGAGTTCCTAGCTTCAAACTGCACAAAATGCTGCATTTATGAGAGCTAAATTAACGTGCAGATTAATCACTGCCCTCCTCCCTGAGGGTCATTAGGGTCTGTTTGCCTGGCCCACAAGAGTTGTTTTGGTCACATGCATTAAAGCAAGACTTAAACATCTTCAACTACAAAGTCCAGTTTTGTTTTTAAACCTTTAGGTATCTGTTATCTGGAGAAAATCATTTATTATACTCTGCTTAATTACCTTTCATTTAGATTCACAAATTATATGAAGTAAAAACATACCTAGTCCTGTAGAATAGAGAAGAAAAAAAAAAGTATAGGTTCACAAGATCAATGTCAGGGTCAACATTTAATTTCAAAACTTATCAAATGAACTCATACAAATGTTAAGAATGAATAGTGGTAGTAAATGCACTTGGTACAAATTCATTTAAGAGCAGAACAGTTGCTGATGCAAAATGAGGGGAAGAAAATTCACTGTTCAACTCCTGACGAGCACATTGGCTAAACGTTGCGTTTCGGCCCTACTGCCTTCGGTGCGGATCGGACATCTAGTTTTAAATCCCTTCATTTGACTTTGTGCGCATGTCGTGAGACCAGGAGAGGAGGGGGACAAAAAAAAAAAAAGTTTCAACCCGACACTGAAACTATCCCGCTGCTTTTTAAGTGAAGACTCGATACGCTGAAAAACCTTCATCGTCTCAACAGCAGGGGTTGAGTCTTTTTTATTTTGATCGCAACTAAAAACAGCTCAAATTCAATTCTTTAACTTGTTCCTTCAACTTATTTTCAACTGCAGAATGTTTATACATGGAAAACCTATTGTGTTAAACAAAGCTCATATGAACTGGAATCTCAGTTTATTAGAAACCTTCAAAGTAGGAACAAAAGCACCCCCCCCACCCCGAACTTTTTCTCAACTCAGTAATGAACACCGTCTTTATCAGCTAACAACATTACAGTGCAGACAAAGTGGGTGGCTTTTGGTTTCTGATTAAAATGCACGTCTGGATGGAGACTTGACCTCCTGAAACAAAAGTGGGCATTAAATCAACTTGAACCCCCCCCCCCCCCCCCAACCCTACCACTGGGTTAAAACTAAATGTTGAGCTGTCATTAGGTGTAAATCATAAAAGTAACGTTCTTAATTGGACTAAAATACAAAACTAGACATCTTCAAAATGTCTGTAAAAGTACTTTACTGCAGTTTTTGTGTATTTTTATAACAGTATTTGCAAACTTTTTTGCATTTTACATCAAATCAAATTAGACTGAAAGGATAGTGACTTCCCCACCCCGATAATTTTTTTTACTCGCCGGGGGCGGGGGTGTATGTACAGTACTTGGTAACTCTTGAAATCCAGGATGTCCGACTAACACAATCCTGCGACTGTTTCGACCAAACTGATGCGACGGCCTTTTAAGAATCGAGTCCTGCTCTATCCGATCTAAGCATCATTACAGAGGAGCGTTCCAGTTTGATTCGTCACTTCTCCCCCATTTTAATATTTCATCTATATTTCTGTTACCAAGATCCTGTGACAGGGCAACACACATTCAGCTCCATCCAGTCAAGCTTTTGATTTATTTGATGGCTAGTCCTGAAAGTCTGAGAGGCCAGCTGAGCAGTTAGACTGACTGGTCGTGGTTTGGCCTCGTTTGCCTCTGGAGCCCACTGGTTCAGTTTGGTAAATGATGCAAAGGGCTCTGCCGTTGAGCCACGGCTTCCTCGCTACGGTTGCAACAGCAATACAGTGGAGTAAAAATAAATGGTGGAATAGTGATTTCCTCAATCTGCTGTTGTGAATGATGGAGGGAGGAAAAGAACAGGTGAGTGCAGGCAAAGACCAGTGAAGTTCTCCTCAGGAGGAAGAAAAAGAAATGTTGGGCATCTTAGAGAAAGAGTTACGTGTAAAAAAATGTTTTTAAAAAAAATCATCAGTCTGAAGGAATAGACCGATATGTCTTTCCAGAGAAATTCTCCATCTCCTTCCTCAGAAGGAGCAAACAGCAGAGTTCAGGACTGAGGAAGGCAGGAGCTCGTCTTCGTCTGTCTTCACGGTGAGACGGGAAGGTGGCACGGGCAGGCCGAGGACCGATGAGACGACCAGAGGAAGGGGGACGGGAAGGGACTCCACTTCTGTCCACTATGACTAAGTGAGATTAGCCTTAAGAGCTCAAACGAGGTCGTTTCCGTGGAGACTTCTCTTCCTCCTCATCTTCTTCCTCTTCATCCTCATCATCAGGGTAGTCCACCAAACCAACAAGAGCAGTCTGTAAGAAATTGGAGGAGAAATTAACGCATTCACGCACAATCAGATTTTTTAAAAAGGCTGATTTTAGATTTGTCTTATAAAAAGAGGGTCTGTGTGTGTGAAGCCAGGTTACCTTTACGACAGGTGTGGCAGGAAGAGCAACTGTTTTAACTGAGGAAGATGAACTGTTTGGAGCTACTGTCGGAGAGGCAGGAGGAACTGAGGCAGGCTTCCCATTGTTGGCACTGTTGGCTCCGTTAGCAGCTCCTAAACAAACAGACAGCAAAGGTGTTGCATTTCAGGAGGGAGGGGGAGGCGTCCATGACGCTGCCTATATTCAGTGCAGTTTACCCTTTTTGGCTTCCATGAACTTTTCATAGCTATCAGAAAAGTCCTCCTCCATCCTCCTCTCCACTGCCTCTCCATCTTCGTCATCCTCGTCGTCATTGAACCACATCTCTTCATCCTCGTCTAAAGACCGTGCATCTCTGCGATATCTACGAGAGCGAACCAAACCTTGTATTAATCAAGTGTAACCGAGCAGTGAGAAATTAAAAAAAAAAAAACCTCTAAAAGCATTAGAGCTATGACTTGAAACGCGTCTGTTCAGGCGACTGACTTGTTGAGTTTTTGACTCTGGCGGTCTTTTTCCTGCTCGTATCGTCCTTTCAGCCCCTTGAACGTCTGGACATACTCTATGGATTCAAGCGCCGTGTAGAAGTTATCCACAATGTGAGCGATAAGAGACTTGATGTCCTCCTGTGAAGATGAGGAGAAAGAACTCTTAACGTTGTGCACACACCGTGAACATCTTTGATCAAAGCAGAGTCTGAGTGTTTACACACCACTTTAATGAACTCAAAGAGCTCAATGATGGCTGAGTTGAGAAGATTGTATCGGGTGCCGTTGTCCAGCAGGGCATTAATGACAGGCTCAAACAAGTTCCCTTTAATAATGTAGCGGTTGTAGTACTCATCTTTTAGTCCAATGATTCTGCGCATGAAACGCAGGGCACCTTGTGGAAAACAAGAGGGATTTTGAGTAGAAATATGATCGTTGGTGAAGTATGGAGCAGCTTTTAAGCTTCTGTACTGTTACACATAAATACACTTACAAAGAGCAAGGAAGGTGTGCTTTGAGTTCATGAGCACCAGCACTCTCCTGAGCAGGTCTTTGTTCATGATGTAGGTCTTGATGTGGTAGGTGTGGTGCTCCACACAAAAGGTTAGAAGCTCCAGGATCAGAGCTAGCAGCTGAGCCGTCTGGAAATTGTCTAAAAAAAAAATAAAAAAAAATTCTGTTAAGAATATAAACGGGCAAGACGATGCAATGCTCTGCAATTTCTAGAAATTCTCCTTTATCAGACACGTGTTCATGAAGTGCAGCTGCAGCACCAATTAGGATCATTTAAAGACATGTTTCACTTTTGAAGGCTTTTGTTCTGGGAAAACAATTGAAAGCAAAACTAAACTTGAATGTAAAAATATAAATATAATGAACAAGAACAAAGTCTATATGACTCAATAGCATGAAAATCGAACTGTTGAATGTTTACTGAAGTAAACAGAACCCACCTGGACAGACGGGATTTATCTTTGCTGAACCCTCAGGCTGATCTGAAACACAGTGATGTAGAACAATCAGTCAAAATGTATTTTATCTTACAATCTGAACTATTTTGCATGCACAGCCCTCCAGCTTACCCTTTGAGTTCTTGTCATGTGCAGTATTGGCCAGCAGAGGAGCAGTGAGGACGTGCATGCAGTACTTGTAAAAGAAACTCAGAAATTCTGTTTTCTCCGTTTTCTACAAGAGATTACGCAACAACAACAAAAAGTGTCACTGATGTTGGACAGAACAAACAGGTTTACCACCTACCAGCAAAGACACCTTGTTTCAGGCAGAAAAATAAATATCATGTATAAATCTTATTTGTATCCAACAATCCAGGAAACTATATCAAGTCAAAAACATAAGGATTTATAATTCCCATGTTAAATGAAATACAAACAGGGTTCAATCAGAAGGCAGCATCAGTTGTATAAAATATAAAAAAGACTTTATAGTAGGTAAAAACATTATTGTTTTGCTCACATTGGTGGAAGCTAACATGTTCTCTGGGTCAATGAGTGTCCTGAGCAGACCCATCAGCTGGACTGCCCCTCCTAACTCTGGGTCAGAGTCACAAATCATCTGCTTGATCACAACATTAATCAGCAGAACATCCTAAAGTACACACACAAAAACACACAAAGAACAAGTTGCAATTATTACAGTAAAATTCAAAACAAAAAAAATGTGCAAAACTAAACAATGGCCATGCCACTGAAACAAAAAATATGTTTAAGAGAACTGTAAACAAAAGTATTTTGTGTGCACAGCTGATAGTAGAAAAAATGTAAACAAGACTTCCAAACAAGTTCTAAAAACCTATTTCTTCACGACTGAAGTGTTGATGGTGATGACAATCATTAACTGTACCCTGTGTGTTGTATTGCATCACCACACACATGCTCAACTCTTGTTTTGTAGAGACACAGACTGGAAATTTTTAAATGTCCACATTAAATCACAGAATTACAAACAAATCTAAGAGCACATACTGTATTTCCATATGATTTATTTACAACCACGTTGTGTTTTATACAGCCTCAAGACATACTACTTCTTATCATAATAAATTCAGCAATACTCCTACAGAAGAACAACTGCTGTGAGTATTAATGCTTACGTCTTCAGCTTGCTGCGGTTCCTGCATGACAAACTCCCTGACCATAGAGGGGCTGAATTCCACCAGGTAAGAAAAGATGTCAATAGCTGCCGCTCTCACCTGCAGGTCATCCATCCCCTGAACAGCATGAAAAACAGTTGCAGGAAAACAAGGAAAGAGTTATGTGCATACTTTCACAGTAAACCACATAAATTATATACAAAACATTATGAATATTTAAACAAAGCTTGCATCATACCATGACTATTTCAAGAGCTGGTAAAATCCCCAAGTTTGCCAAAGTTTTGTAAAAGGCATCCCTGTTTTGAGGCTGCAACGTTTGTGAAAAAGCACAAAATTCTTTGACAAAGTTTACCTGAGGAGTGAAGGGAGGAAAAGCAAATATTATTGCATAGTACATACAGACATCATTTATTAATGAATATAACAAACTTTATAAATGTTATCGTCATTCAAAATTGTACAGTGTACCATGTAAAATTGAATGAAATGTCTTTTCATTTCACATTAGTGTAGGAGTACATACCGTATTTACCGGACTATAAGTCACACTTTTTCATAGTTTGGCCAGTACTGCGACTTATAGACCAAAATGATTTATATACTTTTTTTTCCTTATTCATGACACAATTTTTGATTGACGCATTAAATGTTCATTCATACTGACATGAACCAAAGAGTAAGCATCACCATTTGCAGCCGCGAGAGGGTCCTCTGGGCTTTTAAGTAAAATGCCCTCATAAGTGATGTGGAATGAGATTGATGAATTTACCAGTAACTTGCTTGATGGACTCGTTGGTTTGTTATGTTAATTGAGCCTGTTCAGGATCCCAGGTTTGTTATCGTAATTTCCGATCAAATATCTGCTCTTGTACTTTGTGAAATACACTTCTAAATAAATCGGCTTACATTCCGACGCGACTTATACACTGTTTTCACCTCTTCATGAGGCATTTTTTGACTGACGCAACCTTTACTCCAGATTGTCATATAGTCTGGAAAATATGGCAATGTACATGAATTTTATAGAGTTTGGTGTTTACAACAGAAGATGCGATTCTGGTGCGGATACAAGGAATGTGTAAATGCTAGCGAATGTTCCTATATACACGTAGACATACGATACATTTATAGATGCATGTACAGTATATAAAGTTCAAGTTGTTTTTATTTGTCATATGCAAGGTTACCACAGGGTTAACAGTACAATGAAATGTTTAGGATGAGATAATTACATATACATTATGCATATCCACATACTGGTACATACACAATACACACAGCATTCATGCCCGAGCTAATTAAAATATACTGCTTATTTTGGGTTTTTTTTTTTTCCTTTTTTAACCAAGGTATGTCTGAGTGTGTTTGCTATTGCGGTCACTTCATTAGTGACCTGAGTTGTATACAGATTTAGAGAAATGAACGGATGGATTGGGGAGAAAGGGAGGGACAGTTAGACTTACCAGTTCTCTTCTTTTACTGTCGTCTGTGGCTTCATCTGTGAGTTGTGCAAAGACCTCCGTCAGGAACTTCTCATCCTCCTGTAGCACAGTCAAAATGTTTTTTACAAATATGAGCAATTAGGAATTTATTAATACATTTATTTAAATAAGTAAATAAATAAAAACAAGCAAAATGTATTCCTGTGACAATTATTTGAGCTTACCACAATCATTTTGAATAATCTTTAGAACTGTTTCCATTTACCTGTAGAACAGTTAGAAGAAACTAACAGAAAATATTTACTGTTTCTACTTTTCTGTATTTGTTTACATCTAGCCCTTGCTGTGTTTACATGATAAAATCCTGTTTCGTGGTGCTTCACGTGGACTCATGAACACATTTTCTGTTATTTTCTGGCAGTGAACCTAGACTTTGTTGAAAAACAAGTACCAGAATTGTTTCATGTTCACGTTTTAATTTTAAGCCCAATACAGGAGAAAACTATCTAAACAACAGTACCGTAATTAAAAAAAATAGAAAAACGCTGAACTGTTTGTAAAAAAAAAAAAAAAAAAAAAAAAAAAACCCCCACCGCACACATATTTGTCTTAGAAATAGATGGAACAATAAAACCGTCATTAAAAAGCTTTCTTCAAACATCACATAAAAAAATAAATAAGCTTTAAAACACAATATAACCTATTTGTTTGATAACCTTCCAAGACAATTTTAATTAGTTCATTGTTAAATGACAAAATCTGATGTTTACATACCCTGATGTTTACATAACCTGCCTGATGCATACATGATGTTTACATGTACTTCTCACAGCCTCGACTTTTCTAAAATGTTGTGAGTACATTTCACATTTGCTGTGATGTCACATCTACCCATCAAACATCCACACAAACAATGGATTTATTTTTTTTGTCATTCATTTGTAATTGTGTATAAACCATTCTTTTGGTCAACAAAATAAGTTAAATCATATCTGCAACCTAACAGAGGAAAACAATGCAACCGACGTATTAAATGGTAAATGGACTGAATTTATAGTGCTTTTCTATCTATCAAGATACTCATCTACTAATACTTTACACTACAATTTGTGCCCTCATTTACCCATTCATACAACACTCTACTAGATCCATACAAATAATAATCAGTACTTTATCACATTCATTATTACAATAAACGTAACCCATCAAACATTATTGTTCTACACAAAGAACATTTGAATGTTTTGTATTGCTAATTGTGCCTCAAACTGAAAGTAACCTTGTTTGGATTTTTACCTGCAGCATACTGACAATCTCCACTTTGTTGAAGAAGATGAAAGACGTCAGTGTGGACAGGAAGTTCTCCTCAAAGACAGAGGGAGTAGGCAGGATTATGTCCTGGATGTATTGAACCCGGTACGTCTGGTGGATCTTTTGCCGTAACTCCGAGTCTGTGATAGGAATCACTTCCTTAAACTTTGCCGTCTTGGTTAAGAATTCCCGGTGTCGTTTTGGCTGAACCAGTGCGGGGTCGTACTCAAGGCAACCCACCACATCCATAATACAGTCGTCAGAGAACATAACCTCAAAGAGGGCTGCTTTGTTGAGGAACAAGACACCTCGCACAATCTCATAGAGGTGGTGTAGGCCTTCTCTGTTGTCCAAATCTTCACACACTCTGAAGAGACCTAGCAGTTTCTTGATGTAACCCTCACTCATCAGTGCCAGGGCAAGTTTCTCCCTCCGGATTGGTGAGGACAAGACGGAGGTAACCAGATCAGCAATTTCCTCAAGTCTGCTTAACTCACAAGGAGGGAGTTCAACTAGGTGGGTCGTTTCTGGAATCTCCTCAAAATGGTCTTCTTCTGACTCATCAATGGGATCCTGGGTGATGTCCAGAGCAGGGTCCTTACCCTGAACCTAGGGCATAAATTGTGAGTAGATATTAGATGAGCACCAATGCTAAAATAACGATAATTATTGCAGAATAATACCTGACAAATCTTCTCCCAGATCTCATCACAACCAGCCTTTTCTTGAAAACTTAAGGCAAGATCATAATTATCTGCTTCAGACCAGACGATCAGCGTGTCCTGGAAAGCAGAGGTAAAAAAGTGAAGTTTGGCTCTAAAATCCTTTCTTAAATCAGTATTAATTCAGCCAGGAAAAAAAAAACACTCATCTTCAAACAGTAAAAGCCAATAAGCTATTTATTACCTGTTGTTTCTGATATGCTGTATTTGGACTTATCTTTGACTCCAACAGCAATGATCCTAAAAGAGATGTTACTTGAGTACAAATGATTCATCAACAATACCCAAGTGTAAACAGTTTGTCCTAAAGTTAGATCTCCGAATAAAGTAAAATAAATAATAAAAAAATACCTTCAACAACTAAATACAACATTTGTACAATATACAGTATGTATGTGTTCAGACTTATTATATTCAGCACTAAATTTTAACATGTACGAGTCTGGGGCCCGTAGTGTGATCACGTCGTCGGTTAAAACGAGCATGCGAAGTACAAAAAAAAAAAAAAAAATCCAAAAAAGTTCTGATTTTGAACGAGGTGACTGCTAATGTGATATCCGTCAAGCGCAGTCGGCTCGGAATATTTAAATTTACAAAACTATTAAGAGCTGTCCTAAAACAAACGCTGTTCAACTGAAGCACTCTGTCAGGACAAGCTAGCACGCTAGTTAGCCAGCTTAGCATAAATGTGGCTAAGCTAACCGACAACTTACCGTCCGACTCAGCTCGAACTAATAACGATATCCCTTTCAGTCGCTCCACAAAAGTGGAAGAGACGTGGCCCGTGCCCCGATCATCCCATTGCCGTTCTTCATTGAGGGTGTAAACTTTCACTCGCCGCCGTGTGTCCGACATGGTGGTTAACCGAGTCGGAGCTAGCAGGCTAGCTGGCTGCTAACAGACTATCGCTTCACCCCCGTCTAGTGTTTTCCTCGACCTGTTAACTTTTTCCCCGCCTGCATGTTATAAAACATGCGCTTCTGAATTAACTTTTAAGATAACCGAAATATATATCTGGAGCTACTTCATCGACACATTACGTCTACGACCTAAAGCTACTAAATACAAGGCCAAACGTTCAAGTAGTAACACGCAAAGACAACACAACAACTCTGACCGCCTCCCAGCTAGCGTCCACAAACCACCATCTTGTAATACGATCTTTTTCTTCGTAGACGTCAATCAAGCGCGGTGGGCGGGGTTTACCCGAGATGAAGCCTGTTGTGGTGAGCCCGCCCCCTACTGGTTAGAAACGTAATAACAACTGCAGTCACCTGCAGATGTTCATGTACTGTACATGATGTACAGTACAAATTTAATCAGTACAGTACATTTAGCAGCCTATTGATTAACATGTATCACTGAATTACTACTGACAGCTAAGTGATAAGGCAGAATTAACTTTTTCTAACTAGTTTAACAATGATACTGATATACCATAATCCTTTAGCCACCCTTTGTATCCATCCATCCATACATACATTATATTTACCTGCTTTATCTTAAAAAAATGTTGACAATGCCCATATAAAAATGGGAAAACATCCTAGATTTTTTTTTGTCAACGGATAGATCCAGGCTATGCATTAAACATGTGTTGAGTGGACCATCTGCAAAGTATCACCTTAAAATCTCCCCTAAATATGGTTTTTTTTAAAGTAATGTTAGACACCTTTCTTTTTAATTAAATATATTTTGTTTTTCAAAGGAATTGTACTTTTTGTAATATTTTAAAGTGCTCTCTAATTCTATTGCACTAAATAACAACAACAACAACAAAAAGGTTAAATCATGTCATCTGGACCAGTTTCTTAAAGGGAGAAACATTTCGTCTTCCATCCGGAAGACTTCATCAGTCTGTGGCCTGCCAACCAAATCTGTCCCATAACAAGTAGCCTTCATTGCTGTGTTTCAAGCCAACCTCTTGTTGGAATCTCAGAAACGGGCTTTTAACACATGCAAAAGGACCCATCCACCCAAAACAATCACAATCATCACGTATAACACCTGGATGATTGCACTTACAACCTTTTTTCTGAACCATTTTGGCCTTGGTGTCCTCAGGTTGTTTCTATGAGTAGCAAGTCGGCCATCTGGCCTAAAACATTTTATTGTTATGTTTGATTGTTTTGAGCGGATGTTTTGGGATGCATGTGTTAAAAACCAGCTTTTGAGATTCCAACAGGAGGTTGGCTTGAAACACAGCAATGAAGGCTACTTATGGGACAGATCTGGTTGGCAGGCC
>JARVLU010000001.1:41149605-41164542 GCA_031762415.1 Simpsonichthys santanae | reverse complement strand
CAAAATAAATAAATAAATAAAATAAAATTTTATATATACAGTATATACATATTTTTTAAACAAGTACGTACGTAGATGTTTAACAACCCATTAAAATACTCCAAAATACAGAAAATCGCATATACTTTATTCAGAAATTTCTATACCCCGCCAGACCCCCCTCCCCACATCCCCACAGCCACCTGTTATTTGCGTTCTGGCATCAATCGGTTTACAAATTAAGCCCTGTTACTTGGCATGACTACCGGTACTGCTTACATGATTCTGTTCAGTTTTAGTTTAAAGAGTTTCCTGAAAAAAATTGAAGAAGTGTCAATATATTTATTATGTTCTTTGCGTGAATAAGTAAAGTTTTAAAGTGGTTTTTGATTATGTTAATTTTCTCAAAACTGTAATTTTTGGAAGTTGAAATTAAAAATGTTGTTAATGAAGTGTAAAGAGGGGGTCCCAGAACCCAAAAAGTGTGAGAACCCTTGCTGTGCGCAGCACCTCTTTAAAATATCTGAACTATCCCTTTAACTATGTCCATCATATATTGTTTTCCTTCTTTTATGCAGAAAAGTGCATATGTTACAACAAAGAAGACAAGAATTTATTATTTTTGCTTGCACCCAAGCCTATCTTCAACCCTGGGGGGGGGAAAAGCAACATTTCAGTTGGTAATGAAATTGTTAAATTAAAAAAGTAGGTTTAATGAAACAGTTAAATTAATAACTTGTTATTTTGTGTGTTCTTCATGAATAAATTTGAGGACACATACCACTTTTAGGCGCAGTACTGATCCAGGAAAGTTGGGGTTCTTTTTGAAGTTTTGGATCACAGCTGTTTGAACAATCTCACCCCCACACTCCACTATCAGGCTGGGGGAGGACACAGAAGCCAGCTGGAAGTTCTTCATGTTCCTCAGACCCCAAGTCAAAACCTATAGTTGAAAGTGGGAGAGGGGATCACAAACAAAAGACTCATTAAGGCTGATAGTGTCTGAAAGGGTCAAACATAAGAAGGAAACAACCTGAGTACCTCGATTGCTGTCAGCTGCACTACTGGTCTGATTCCCTGAGGAACCATGTAGAGCTTCTCCCCCCGTCGAGGCGGCACCAGAGGCATGTCTCCTTCACTCACCTGTAGGACAAGCTCAGAGTTACCTCCTTTATGGAGCTTCACAGTCCATCAACCGTCTTTAAGTCTTACTTTGTCTTTCAGTAGAAGCTCTGCAGCAAGAAGCACCTCTCCAACACTGCAACCTTTTTTGGTGACTGGGAACCACAGCAGCTTCGGACTGACAGCCACGCTGGGATCAAGTTTCACCACAGGAGGACAAGTGCAGCGGCCCATCGGCTCATCCTTCCCCTGGTCGGCGAAACACAGAAGCGCTCAGAATGAGTTGCTTTTCAAACGCTCATCCTGGCGGGCGAAAAACGTGACACACCACTTGATCGCTGTCATACAGCTCCAGGACCACATCTGGGGGATTGCAGGCGAGAGTTTGTGGGTCTCCGAAGATTTCAATGTCCTCAAAGATGAGAGTCTGGTCCCATGTGGGGTTCAGAGTGGTTCTTATGACTTCTGTAGTCTTACTGACGTGAAGGAATGACACGTGGGCGTAGGGATCTGGAGGCGACAAGGGTATTCTTTTCTGTACTCTCACAAATCAGGAGACTGTTCATGGTGCCTTTTATTTTTGTCACCTCACAACATTGGTCTGTTTTTACCTGAGAAACTGTCTTTGTCCATTGCACAGAGGCTTCTCCCTTGATAAACGTACACCCTCAGATGGTACATGTACAACCCTGGAGGAAGGAGACTTCCATCAACGTGCCTTATTATACAAAACCAGCTCAAGAGGCTTAACAAAACGTGCACATAGCAATGTTCCATGACTTTTTGATAACAATGTTATCCACTGTTATTATCAGCAGGAAGAAGCCTTTAATCAGCTTCATGTGAGCCAGCTACTCACGGCTAAAGTGGCAGGAAACGGTGGGTGTGTTGGCACCAAATAGTTTGGCTGCATCCGTTTTGCTGGTCTTCTCATCAACGTCAACCCCCTGTAAACAAAAACAAAGGATGACAGAAGAAGTCCTTAAGAAACTATTAGGTCAAAACGTGCAACAAAGAAGAACTGCATTCAACTTTTTTTTTTTTTTTTTTTTATGTATGTGCCAACATTTTACAGGAACAGAATGCACAAAAAATAATGAGAGGATGTGACTCAGAAAGCGTGCTGACTCTCGTTGCCATGACAACGGCTTGATTTGTCACGTTTTTATTACTCGACGCGGTTAAGCGGCACCCACCAACGCTCCTTCGAGTCTGAAGATGGCGGCGGCTCCGATGCGGTCTGATGGGACCATCTTTCTCCTCCAGCGCCGGCGACGGAACGTGTCCGAGGAGCGCTCCTTTCGGTGAAACTTCCAGCCAATCAGAGAGGAGTATTCCCAGCCTTCGCCTGGTTCTCTTCTCTGCAACAGAAAGGCGGTGAATAGACGTCGTTCAGACGTGCTTCTTTTCTCATCTGCATCTCTCTCACCTCAGCTGGAGTTGTGTTTTCGGAAACCTTCCTCCTTTTTCTTTGGAGTCTCTTCCTGCGGTGGTTGTGGTACATTTTCTCTGCTGCCACCCAGGATTTAGGTTTGTCTTCAGTGGGTACTGTGACTCCATATTCCCAGCCTGGTGTTAAAATCCACACACACACATGTTTCAACTTAATGTGTCAAACGCAGAAATAGAAAAACAAAATATATTTTCAAGGCATATTTCCATGGTTCCTGCAGTTTTACCTCTCTCATCAACAGCCCTGTCGCTGTCGAAGCTCCACTCATCCTCCCAGCTCCAACCAGGAGGACATTCAAAATCTTCAAGGCTCTGAGACTTTTCCCCGTTCTGCACAACACACACAATCAAGTTTTATTGATAAATATGTAATTATTTATGACATTTGTTAAAACAGTATTTTTTTTTTTTTTGTAATCGTGTCTATTTCATGTTTGTTTCCTTTGTTGAAGCCTTTTTGGTTTCCATCTCCAACCTCTGGAGGAAACACTTCCCTGTTTATCCAACACACATGGGCAGTTTATATGACCTGAGACGACCCTTGGACTATCTCAGTCATGGAATACAAAATAAATTAAAAACGGTATTTAATCATCAGTGTCAACTGAAATAGAAATAAACATACTAAGTCTAAAGCTTTTGGAAAAAATATTAGTTCTTCATGTTTTATTGCCAGGTTTGTAGTTTGAGCTGTTAGATCCAGTGTAGTGGATTTTAACTAAATAGTCATAGAACAAATAAGAAAACTTCCTTTTGTGGTTTTTAATAAACTATATGGTTACAGGTTTAATAATTTACAAAAAAATGTATTGTAAATAATAAAAATAAAAAAAAACAGCTGAATATATCTGCATATGGCTCGTTATTCGTTGCAAAGTCAATCCTACGACCAAACAGCTTCCAGGACGCACCATGTCCACAACTTGCACGAACCCCAGAAGCAGTCACCTGACAAGGGTTTCATTTGCTCGACTGCCCAGTTCAAGATCCACAACGTAAAGACTGTGTGTCAAAATTAAAAGTCCTTATATTGAAGTTGTCATAGTGTTGTTTTCATCAACAGCTATTAAAGGTTTTTGCAATTGTTTTTCTTCCACAACAGACACAGGATGAATGCTTTAAAATGGATTGTTGCATATTTTAACAATGAGCCACGTGTGTCAGTTTACAAAAGATACATGTATCCAGGACACTTGTAACTTAATCAAACATGCTGCGTTACAAACTTGTGTAATTTTAAGATTTACAGCTATGACTATTATTTAGGTTATAGTAACATGTTGCACTGCCATAACAACTGGCTGATTCCTAATGACAACATGGCTGGTCATCTCTGAAAAGTCTGCAAAACCTGTGTGAACGTGTCAGCCCAGCAGAGGCCGACACCACTGAAAACAAACATGCTCATGTTATCATCAACAAATTTCAAATAGCAGTCCTCAGTGAACGTTAGACGTGAATGCATGTGAGGGAAATTGTAACCCGTACCACGTCTGTGTAAGGTTCGGCAGCAGGTTTCCACTCTCCACCAGGGAAACGGGCTTCGTTCTGAAAGACCTCGTCGATGAACTCTGTGTGCCCCGCGTCTGCTTCTGTCAAGAGGCTGCAGAAAACACCAGCACACAGGTTGACTCACACACAAGCTGTGAAGAACCTCCACAAACGGATCAGAGCAGCTCAGGCAGACACGTTCAGAGAATATTTACATCAGCTTCATGAGGGAGGATGTAAGAGCTTCCAAAGCACAAAGGGAGGGAGACTGTATTAAACCAAAACCCTCACCGATGTTCAAATACTGTGACCTTGATTCTACTTTAGGCTGTGACTGACACCACTAGCCACGTTTAGTGTTTTTGAGAAACTGAACAGCTTACAAGAAATTCAGAAAAGTAAAAACAGCTTACTTAAATTGAACCATTCAAATGCATTTTGGGAAAAATAAACTGCTTAGGAGGAGAAAAGAAACAGAACTGGGGAGGCCACGAGTGCAGTAAGATTAAATATGAAGCCTGGGGAGATCCAGGAGTTTGTATATGAGAAACACAGCCATGCAAAGTTATTAGTTGTGTCACTTTTGCTTTAATTTTACTTCCAATGAGCCAAAATTTGGTAGTTGTCTGAAGTTTTCTTACAGTTTTTCTTTGAATCCTGGCAGATTTTCAACCATTTTTAGTCCAGCAGCTCACCATTGTTACATCAATATTGTTTCCTGACACCTAAGTTTGACCTTTGTCAGATTAAACCTTAAAAACACAAAAACCCAACAGATGTCTAGGAGCAAAATGATCAAATAACACATTTCAAATTGGATCTTTAGGCACCTTCAGGCACTTTGATCGTTTACTCACATTCATTCATAAAAATATAAATAAAATAAAAACATTGTACACAAATTAAAAATAATTTTAGCACCACCAAGGTGATTTCCAAATAGCTATGAGCTGGAATTTAAAAAAAAAAAAAAAAACATGATCAAATAAGAGATGATGTCTCTCTCAAGTTCTGTTGGGTCTTGGGTTTGTACCCCACATTTTAAAGACACAAATTGAGATATTATTTATCTGTTGTCAATAGTTTTTAAAATACTTCTTCTGCTGAAAGAAGACGAGCACAAAAACAACAAATTCCACAAGTAAAACTTCATAAAGCTTAAAAAAATATTTTGACAAAGACCCATTTTAAAAGAATATTAGTGAGCCTGGCTCCTTGAAAGCAACGCACAGAGGAGTTAATTATGGTTTAAATGGTTTGCACAAGGCTTCCACAGCTACAGGATGTAACTTTTCTTCTTCTTCTTAAACAGCTTTATTGACTAAAACTGTTCAACTGAACTTTAGTGGTGGCAGTGACAGAGACATGAAAACAATATTAGTAAATTCCACTTTTTTTGTTTACTTTTTATTCAATATGACATTTTGCTATTGTAGCTTGAAAAAATATTCTTGTTGAGATTTTTCTTTTTTTTTTTTTTTTGCACTCCATACTTCATCTAACCCATTGATTTGAAGAACATTCAACTTGTTGGATGTTGCGCCTCCATAAAACGAATCAAATTCCAGAAAGTGTTCAGATTCAGGATGTTTGCACTTGTGGACAATTCAAGACTCTCAAAGGACTGATGTCGTGGAAACAAAAGGAGATTCCCAACAGCTCAAGATGCAGTTCATCAGATATATTTACAAAGCTTTGGAGAGCAGTCGAGCATCCACAGAACATTAAATGCAAAAGGAGATCACACTCAAGAGCAGTGCTCTCATTTGTGTGAAACCCTGACCTGCTCTAACTCTCTGGACCAGTTAGTTTTATAAAATAATTTCCCTGTCCATGCCCTCAGCCCCTCCCCCTCCATTATCTGAGCTGTCAATCAAAGGACAGGAAGGTGTGGATCAGAGTCAAGGAGTCTGCTGAAGACACGTCACCATATCATATCAATATCAGATCAATCAATCCTTGAAGACATCAAAAACAACCAGTTCCCTCTGTTCCTCACTGACTGGTCACAGTAAGACTGATTACATGGGACCATCGTTCACAATCACAGTCAGTAAATAGGACAGAGTATAATGTCTAATTTGATTAAGCAGAAACAGATGATGAATGCATGAGATTTGTCTCAACGCTGTGTCAGAGTGTGCGCTTGTGCTTGATAAAGTCTGTTTCTTACACTCACCTTCGCTCGGGGTCAACAAACCAGTCTCGCTCCCATTCCCATCCCCGCGGCGGCAGAAAGCGCTCCTGTTTGAGTTTCACCTTTCCCGTCACATCGTAGAACTTGTGACGACCAACGAGACCGGTGGTTCCCCACTTCCCAAACACCTGAGCCTGGTTCTCATACTGCACACGGAAAGCACATAGATTTTGTTGGAACTACTTACACAACCGGCTATAAACTTGATTTTTATGATAATTTTATAAGTATTTGTTGTACCATCTCAGCATACACGCTGAAGTTTCCCTCTGAGAAGAAGTTAAACTTCTTCTCATGAGCAGAGAGCCCGAGCCACATGTTGACGCGGAGCTGAACAGGAATCTTGACACCTTTGTTTTTGTCCATGGGGTACTGGGAAATCAAGAGTAACATTTAACGACTAAACACACTTAAACAAATCTGTCAAGGTGTTTTAATGATGTACTGACTCTTCTCGTACCTGCATGAAGATGGTCTGAGTCTTTCCACAGTATTTGCCGCACGCCTGCTCGTTAAAGTTAGAGAACAGGATCCGGTGGGCCGGGACTCGGGCGTACGCCACTCGCTTCTCCCCTCTCAGCATCCAGATGATCACATCTGGCATGCTGTTCTGAGGCTGAGGGGGATGTAACAGTTTAAAGAACGTGTCAGCTGCACAGTTGTGTATTCATCATTAGCATCACAGACCTCCTCAGCTAGCTGCTTGAGTCTGTCCAGCCACTCTTCAATGTCCCCAACAGTGGACTTGACGTCTGTGGCCTCTTCTCTCGCACAGCTGGCCGTTTGTCGAATACCGCCAACAGCTGCATCACGCAGAGTCTTTATTTGGAGATCGAGAGCTGTAATATTGGGCTGACTATCTAGAACCGGAAGCTGCAAACTATCAAAAATGAAACAGCAAAGTTTGAACTGGTGTTAAAAGGTGTGCTAACAACGCCTTGTGGGAATAACAGGATTTGACCAGCTTGACTCACCTGTCCAAGTCTCCAATCAAGTGGTTGATGAGTTTGAGCCAAATCTCTCTCAGACGCTCCTCGGACACTTTGGCCAGCACGGCTGTTTTCAGCGACGTGAGGTGGGACTCCTGAGACGAGCCATCAAAAACCAGATTAGCGAAACCAGTCTGTGCAGACATAAAATATTTGGACAAACATTGAGTCACGGTGAACTATGGTCTCACCAGTCGGTCAGCAACGAAGAGGAGACCATTGACAGAGTCCAGACGATGGCTGATGTCCTCCCAGTACGAAGTAAGAGTCACCACAGGTTTAGTGTCAGCCCAGGGCAGGTAATAATAGTGATTACCTGTGGAGTTACCCAGATACTTTAAACACAGGTTGCTGTGTGATTTGGAGTTCGTTGACATATTTAAACACACTTAGGCAGCAGATTTTCTTAGTTTGTACCATCAAACACGGCAAAGCTGTACTGGGTTGTGGATGCCAGTGGTTTGCAGGTGGAATCCAGCTTGTTACCATAGTTCCCAATGCTGACTTCAAACTGGACCGGCTCACCCAGCTCTTGGAGCATGCAGGCGCTGTGGAAAATGGTGCACAGCGAGAACTTCCTCCTCCGCTGGTATTTCTGAGGGCAATTAGAAAATATGTGTGTGTGAGGTGGGGCTGCAAGCAGCAAAATACAACATAAAAACAGTTAGCTAAAAGCTTAAAGGAGCAAAAGGTTAGTTAGAGGCTAAAAGTAACGAAATGTTGGTAAAAGCTAAAATAACAAAAACACTAGCCAAGAGCTAAAAAGTAGCAAGCAGCTTTCTAAATGCTAAATGCTTGCTAAAAATTAGAAGTATCAAAATGCTTGCTCAAAGCTAAAAGTAGCAAAGGGTTAGCTAAAAGCTTAAAGGAGCAAAAGGTTAGTTAGAAGCTAAAAGTAACAAAATGTTGGTAAGAGCTAAAATAGCAAAAACACTAGCCAAGAGCTAAAAAGTATCAAACAGCTTTCTAAATGCTAAATACTTGCTAAAAATTAGAAGTATCAAAATGCTTGCTCAAAGCTAAAAGTAGCAAAAGGTTAGCTAAAAGCTTAAAGGAGCAAAAGGTTAGTTAGAAGCTAAAAGTAACAAAATGTTGGTAAGAGCTAGAATAACAAAAACACTAGCCAAGAGCGAAAAAGTAGCAAACAGCTTTCTAAATGCTAAATGCTTGCTAAAAATTATAAGTCTCAAAATGCTTGCTCAAAGCTAAAACTCGCAAAAGGGTAGCTAAAAGCTTAAAGGAGCAAAAGGGTAGTTAGAAGCTAAAAGTAACGAAATGCTGGTAAAAGTTAAAATAACAAAAACAATAGCCAAGAGCTAAAAAGTAGCAAAGAGCTGTCTAAATCCTAACTGCGTGTTAAAATTAGAAGTATCAAAATGCTTGCTCAAAGCTAAAACTAGCAAAAGGGTAGCTAAAATTCTAATTGAACAAAACGCTAGCTTCATGTAGCAAAACATTAGCTAAAAGCAGCAAAATGCTGATTACAAACTCCAATTAGCAAAAATTGTCTAAACTAAAAGTAACAAAAGTCTAGCTAATCTAACAGTAAAGAATATGTAAAGGCTAAAAGTAAAACAAAACTGTTGTTTTAAAAAAGTAGACTAAATTAGAGCCGGTACGCTAAGACAGATTTCAAAGAGAAGTATTGATTTCAAGAAAAAAAAAAAAGAAAAAAGAAAAAAAAAAAGGTTTCAGTTTATTTCTATGGGGGACATATTTGTAATTCAAGTTAAATATTATGAAAAGTATAAACATTGCACAACCCAGACGTCATAGCACCCATCTCCAGATAAATGTTTGGTACATGGATGGCTCAGTGCCACAAAGTGTGCAGACGTGGTCAAATGTGGAACAATAAAACAACAAAACAATATTATGAATGTTGCACTGGATCACATCATGACAGGGTTACAAAACAAAGCTTTTACCTGCGCCACAAGGATGTCATCATTTGAGATATCATCCACAATCTTCTCAGGCTTTCCGTCCAACTGAGTGGAAAGTTCTACAAGAACCCTCCCCCTGTATGCAACTCCTTCTCCCTGGCACAGAACCAAATCGAAGAACCTCATTTAAACACATCCTTAATGTCAAATATGAATAAATACAAATACTGTGGTGTCTTTAATAAACTCATGAAGCCTTACATTTCCAAAGTTGAGTTCCTCATAGGGGTCAGGCAGGCCGGAGAACTCTCTCGGGCTTCCATAAAAGTTGATGTAACACGGCCCAAAAGCCGGGAGAAAACCAGCTTCTGGTGCTGCAGGACTCACTGCAACACAGTCAGGTTCAGAACAGCTCAACCATTTTCAGAAGGGATTCAAAATCTATTTTTAATTCTTTATAAGATCAGGGTGAATCGTTCTACAATGTGACAAGACTCAAAGACTCATTTACCAGTGAGACCTGTTTGGACAGACAAAAAAGTCATGAAAATGACAACGTGAAAAGGATTTGGAGGCAGAAATAATTCCTAAGAGACTCTCACTCCTTGGTCGAGAATAGACAGCCTGAAATTGAAAAAAAACACCCTGCACATAGGCACATGGTGACGCAGACATTCAGCAGGGGAGGGGAGATGACATTTTACACATTCTGATGCAGGACAGAGCCGAGTGCTTCACTTTTAATTCCTTTTCTATCAAAGTGCATGCTTTAGAAGATATGGTCCTGCCATTAGTTTGCAAAATGTCACAATAAGCCATTTTTTTAAACAATTCTGAACAAAAAGTTAAGATGCTCTTTCCATACATACTTGCAGAGACTTTGTTGCAGGTTTCAGTCTGTGTGTCTGTTTCAACAACATAAATCAAAGGTCAAGTAAAAACAAAGGTTTAAAACAATTTGACAAGAATTAATGCAAAACTGCATGACTACCTTCCAGTTCCCCTCCATAGTGAGACATTTTGCTTAGATTCAGAAACTCTGTTCCTATAGCGTCATCCTTACTCAGACGATCCCTTTAAACAATAAACACGTACGTTAAATGTGGATGGTTGTGTTGTTAATGTTGTTATCTTTATGAACACTTACCAGTCATACACGGTCAGCTTGATGCGTTCACACATGGATGGGAACTGTAGAGGCAGAGGTCATTTGTAATCAAGTTATTTTTTAATTTTAATCAAACTTTAGAGGACAGTTTTTTTTAACTTACTTTAAATTGAAGATTGATGACTTGGTTCCACTCTGGATTTGCATTTTTCTCTATTATTTTGGTGCACAGCTTTAAAAACGATAATAACATTAAGATTGCAAATGACTTGGGACATTTCTAAATTTACTTCAACAGGAAATACCTTCTTTCCTGCAAAGCTGACTTCCATATATGGATCTACCAAGTTTTTCTTGTCTCCATCCCCTCCGAAGACTTGCTTCATCGTCTGAACAAAAGCATCATCCACTGCAACATAAAACCTTCTCTAAATGAAAGTTTCTTGGGTGGATTTGGCTGCAAAGACACAGATTTGGGGGGTATTTTTTACTTTGTGGCATGTCCTCTGCTCGATAGACTTTGAGGTTCAGGGTAGCCCATCGCATCGTGACGCCCGCTGGCACCAAAAGGTTGCTCTCTATGTCGTCCTGCTCCTCGTTCGACCCCTTCTTCTCGGTCTGGGGCAAAGAGGAAAGGATTTGTGGGTCCATTTTCACAGTGGTGTACGATTTGTGAGCATGATGGTGAGAAAGGAAGCATCTGTACCGGTGGCTCATCTCCAGTGCCCACAATAAATATGCTGACTTTCAGGTAACCTCTGGTCCCCGAGCAGGAGTCATCCGGATCACTCAGCAAGAGCCATTTTCTTAATATGGCATGGCCTGAAAGTGATGGGAGATTTATGTTTAAACTAATATTTAAATTCGACTGTATAAAAAGAACTAAAAAGACCACAAAGCACTGTTTATGTGGTAAAACTGACCAGGTTCATCATAGATGAAACCAACGTCCAACTGGAAATGAAAAGAAAACAATAATCATGTTGTGAATCACTCTCAACCACGACCACAACAAATTTGATCTCACTATCTGTAATATTATTAATTATAGCCATTTGTGTGTTGGCTAAAGTCTATGATCTGAGGCAGTTATCTTGAATGGGGTTATGGGGTGCTGTTTATAAAGTTACACAGTCAAAAATTAACAGCAATATTTTGGTTTATTTAGCCTTTCATAAGAAAAAAGAAGTTTTATTTCAAAGCCATGTTTTCACCAAGTTGTTCATAAATTTATTTAGTATATAGTAGTATTATTTAGTATATAGTTCTAAAGTAAATATTCAATTTACAAGCTAAATATTTAGTTTACAAACTAAATACTTAACTTGCAAGCTGAATATTTAGCTCCACACTAAATGTTTAACTTACAAATTAAATGTTTATGTCCAAGAAAATGTTTAAGTTACAATCTAAATATTTAACTTGCAAGTTAAATATTTAATTTGTGAACCAAATATTTTAGTGTAAATTAGATATTTAATTTCCAGGCTAAATATTTATTAAAAAAAAAAAACAACTTTAATTTACAAACTAAAATGTGTTGTCCAAGCTAAACATTTAATTCCCAAACTAAATATTTAATTTGCTAACTTAATATTTAGCTCAGACCTAAATGTTTATTTTCCAAACTAAACATTTAATTTCCAAACTATATATTTAATTTGCTAACTAAATATTTAGGTCAGATATAAATATTCAACTTGCTAGCTAAATATTTAGCTAGCTGGCTAAATATTTAAATTGCAAGTTAAATGCTTAGTTTGTAAATTAAACATTTAGCTTGGACATAAACATTTAGTTTGTGAACTAAATATTTAGTGTGGATCTAAATATTTGGCTTGCAAGTTAAATATTTAGTTCGTAAATTAAACATTTAGCTTCTGACATTTATAAATGTATGAATAACATGGCGAGAATATGACTTAAAAAAAAAAAAAAAAACTTTTTTCTTATGAAAGTCTAAATAAACCAAAATACTGCTGTTAATTTTTGACCGTGTAACTTTATAAACGGCACCCCGCACAGTGTTGTCTCCAAACTTTAAACAGTTGTAGATGTAAGTTATTACATTGTGGAAGTTTTATTCATATCTGTGCAGTGGCTTGGGAAGTATTTTAAGCTACAGACGACATCACACAAACACAGCAAAAAACAAAAACAACATTATCGCTGCTTCACCTTGTACTGCGGATGATCAAAAAATATATACACTTCAATGTAAATACCTTGAACTCTCCCATCAGACTGTCTGCTCTGAGGGAGAAGGCATCATAAACCTGGTGGGGGGGTGGGGGAGAAAAAATTGCCATTGAATGGGAGTACATTTTATATATTTAAGACACGTATAACTGAAGTGGATTCATGCTCACTCGAAGACTGATGCTCTCATCAAAAAGCTCTGAAGGCATCATGTTGACATTGTAGAAGAACATCTGAAGCACAAAACAAAGACACAAATGCTTTTTTTTAAAGGCGCCTCTACTGAGGTTGGGTCAAAATGACCCACAAGGCCTCACTTTTGCTTAAGTCAGCATACGGGCAACACATTAAACACGGTTAAAGCTATTCTTTCTTTAGCAAAAATCAAATGAATTATATATTTATGAGGGATAAGAGAAAGGTCCAACGAAAGTCTTGAAGATATGAAGCCTCCAGCGGGGTGATGGAAGCTCAAGTCAATGAACAAAAGAGGCTGTCACTTTAATAAGGGAATAACTTTAATAAAAAAGGACTACAGTATTGATTTAACCCTATTTACCTCATCAAAGAACGGGTTGTGACCTCTCCTAATCCTGGTCCTTTGTGTCTGTCCGCATGCGTTCACTCTCACCACGGGCTTTATGTTGTTGCCGGGAAGCTGACGACACTCGATCACACGAACCCGGATCTGAACAGAACGAACAACAAGAAGCCAGAGATTAAAAAATTAAAAAATAAAAACAAATGACAGCACGCCTGTTTTTCTTTTTAAACAGGGCTGTTGATGCATTGAGGTTGACCGCTGTGTTTGGTGTGGGCACATGTCCCAATAGCAATAAATCTGGATTGATGCAGGATCAGCAGAAATGATTTTGTAATAATTATCCATCGTGTCAGTAAAATCTGAGGATTTGCTGTTTGTTCCCTGACGTGGCCTTGGTGAAGTCTGCTGTCGGTCATGTAAATCATTCCCCCCCACTAAACTGGTTGTTGTGGTTGCACAGGAAGTCATCAGAAAACCTGGAAGTCCTGCGGCTTGTTGGGCAGAGCTCTGTGCCTCTTTCTGCTGAAACGCTGGGACTTGTTCAGAATTCCAGCTTGATTTGTTGGTGGAGAAGCTCCTGGACTTCCAGCCTGTCCCACTCCGTCCACATCTTCCTCTCCCTCGTAAACATCTTCTTTGCCCTCTGTGGTTAAAAACCCACAATAATTACAAACGCTCATGTGATATTCAGATTATGCCTTGTTTGTTTTCCGAGGTTCATCATTTGTGGTCGTTGTGAACGTAGAACGTTCAAACACTGAACGGCATCTTTAAATAGCCACATCTATTCAGTTTTATTATGAGGGTTCTTTTGTAATGTTTTATTAATCTTCTTACCAGCTTCAACATGGGATGTGTCTGCATTAGTTGGATCATTTAGGTTTGGATTGGTGTTGGCAGGAGAGTCGTGCCCAATGACCAAATTAATGGTGGCCTGTAAGAGAAAACATAAGAACAGATTGTGATCTTAGTTTATTTGTGCAAAAGCTTTAAGACGACTATAATTGTTTTAGACTTTGCTTTAGTTTTCACACATTTTCTGCCTGATCCAGTGACAGCACATAATCATCCTTTTCTTTCAGCTGTTCCCATGAAGGTCACCAAAGTCCTTCCTCTCAGGTTGAGAAGTACAGCTTCACTGTTAAAACCTCTCTCCCTCTCATTGTCTCCAGCATACCTGCACCTCTCCAGGCTCCCTTTCACCTGCTCCCTACTCTCCCTACAGATCACTTATCCTGTGAACATTATAATCCTTTGGTCTCCTGCCTGACCTCGTTGATCGTGTCCATGATAGCAAACAAGAAGGGGCTTATGCAGCTTAAAAAATGAGGAAAGTAGACAAGTGGAGGACAGGAGAGGTTAGTTTAGCTGCAGTTTAAATTTATTTATGTCAAACTGTTATTTTTTTATGTTTTTCCTGGATTTAATCTGAGAATAAGAAGAAAGTTGTGCTTTTGTAAGTGTAATGAGGTGAACGGTGGTTGATGGATCTGCAGGAACAAACATGACACCCAAGACACTTTACAAAACCGTCCAAAGTAAAATAAATTAAAAAGCACAAAAATATGAAACTACTAAAATTAAACAAGAAGGGGCACAGGAACGAGGCTCTGACAAAGACCAGAGGAAGAACTTATTATCCACTAGTTTAAGTGATGAACTGCAGGAACAACTGGAACCTGAAACTAGAAGTCAGGCAGAAACAGGAAGTAAAGCAAACTGAGTGGAAACAAGTCAAGGGGAAACACTTTCTGTAGAACTGGAAGCTGCGTAGATTTAAATGACTAAAGTCAGGAAAACAAAGCAAAAAATAAATACCAAAAGCAAAATAACCTTAACTAGAGACGAACCATGAACCAAGACTGGATTTTGACAGAATGAATTAAAGAAAATTTACAGAGAAGATAAAACAAATCCTGGACAGAAAACCAAATTTTAAACACAAAGTGCTCAAAGATTCTGTTTATGCA
>JARVLU010000001.1:41134026-41145163 GCA_031762415.1 Simpsonichthys santanae | reverse complement strand
TATATATATATATACAGTATACTGTATATATACATACAGTATATATAGCACAGTAAATCATTGGTTATGTTGTAAAGTCTCATGGCAAAAAGAGAGAAAAGTTCAAGCTACAGAACATTATTGAACCAAATAATAAGATTTATCTTTCTTGAGATACAAGGAGCCACAAACTTTGCAATTTCATTTTAGTTTTGTAAAAAGGCAGATCTGTCCCTGATTCTATGAAATAAAAAATAATATTTGACCAAACTTACATCTGTCTCAAGCTGAAAGTGAAAATACAGAATAACTGCATGATCCTCCAACACCATAAAGTGATTTATTATGGTTCACTGAAATAAATCTTAAACTAAATAAACAAATTCATTACAGTATATCATAGAGTTGTAAATTAATGTTTTAACTTAATTGGAAATAAGTAAAATATTAATTTATTTAAATCAATGAAATCATTCAGGGGCTTTTCTGGTTTGTCTCAGTGATTTAAACAGACATTCAAACGTCTTTATGAGGGTTGGGGGGGGGGGGGGGGGGCGGGCGTGCTCAGTCCATAAACAACAGATGTCCAGAGAACAGTGGGGTGGGGGCTCACCCCATCTCTGGTCACAAACATTTTGCAACCTGCAGTCACCATGGAAACCGCGGAGAAACCAGGAAGCAGTACTTCCCTGAAGCAATGACTCGTTTTATTTTTAGGGACACAGCTGTGCAGCTGTTCAGGTTGGACAGATAACCTGGACCCCCGCTCTCCTCACCCTCTCCCCCGTCCTCCTCCTCCGCGTGCAGGAGGAGTCCGCGTCTGCGCCACACAACCCGCTTCTCCCCCCGACTCACGAGGAAATTACACAATCCCTCGGCCCGTCTGGGCGGAATCCTTGGGGGCTGGGGTGGTGGTGGTGGTGCTGAAGCCATCTCGAGGCGTGGTTTTGGATGGAGACGCTCCTTCTGCTCCCGCAGGGACCTCCACCTGCCCTCACACGGCGCCAGCTGGTGGTGCCTCCTCCCTCCGCTGCACGCGCCACCAGACTTTTCCACTAGTTTTTTTTGCTCTGAGTCACGGAAGGATATCGATTTTGTGTCACTGCGGTTGTGCTGGGGACGCTGGTTCGATTCCCCCCCCACCGCCGGCGGAGCAGCGGGAGGAGGAGGAGAGCGCGCGCTCGGCCTCTCCGAGAAGGAAAGCACCGCGGAGACTCCCGCTTCGTGCGCGCTGCGCTGCGCAGGCACGGGAAACACGCAACATGTCCAGAACGTCGCTGTGGCTGGTGGCCTCGGTTTTACTCCTGGCGGAGAGCCGCAGAGCCAGGCAGCCGCGCTGCCCTCTGTCCTGCACGTGCACCAAAGATAACGCGCTGTGCGAGAGCGCAGGCTCGATCCCCCGCAGCTTACCCCCGGATGTCACATCACTGTGAGTTGATGCTTTTATCTCTAATCATCACATTTAGAGCAAACTGTTGTGCTGCACCCCCTGCAAACATTTGTCGTGTTTGACTCCCCCCCCCTCCCCCAGGTCGTTCGTCAAGTCGGAATTCAACGAGATCGCGAAGGAGAGCTTCATCCACACGCCCCCCCTGCATCTGCTGTGAGAAAAACCTCCTCTCTGAGCTGCTTCTGCTTCATGTTGCATGCTGTCGTTGTCCCTGTGCAGATCAACGCCATGTTTGATGTTCAACCAGAGTGGATCAGTCAGGGAGGCAGTTTTTAGAGTTGGGTTTGTTCTGGGGAAGAATCTATGTGGTCTGACTTCACCAGATGTGTTCCAGGGGAATCCCTCTTTCCTCTGAGTCATGACTGAGCCACATTCACACAGAAGGGCCTGCATGATTTTTTTTTTCTTCAAAGTGCACAAATCCTTATCTGAAATAAGAAGGTGCACTGAAAGTTGGACGAAAGTGTCAGTCAGACGGTACGAACCCCTTTCTTTACACACTTCTCCTTTTCTGGGCCCTATGGGAGCAGGTGTATTTCTCCAGCAGCCCATTGAAAGTCACAATTCCATCCCAGGGCCGTAAACAACCATCGGTGCTCTCACTCATACCTAACTGCATGCAACCTTCTAGCTGTGAGGCGACAGCTCTAACCACTGTACCGCCCCATTTGTACCCTCATTGAGTAAAGTCGTTTAAAGTAATATAAGATATAACGCTGATGTAAAAAAAATGATGAAGCTGAGAAAAGTCAGTCAACTAGGAAACAAACCTGACGGTGATTTTTAAATGATAAAGTTTAATAAAAACCCTGCAAAAAAAAAAAAAAAAAAAGCAGAACAGAACCTTGATTTCTCACTGGCTGACACTCAAAGTCCTCCTGTAGAAGTTATTTTTTTCAGGACTTTGCACCCAACTTTGATTTTTCTTGACTCCCTGGATGGATTTCAGGGACATTTTCATGGACGCGCCACATTTTGGCCTCACAGATTTGTGGGAGTTCTGTTTCACATTTGCCATAGTCAACTGTTGATGTTTTGGTGTTTCAAAGTGAACTCTGATGGACCAGAGACAGGTCCAGGGGGTACCCCACTTCTTGTACTATTAGAGCAGACATTAAACTGCTAAAATTATATTGTTCACATCCTGATGACCTCAAGTAGTAAAACCTTAACCTGAGGTCCTCTCTGTACAGCCTCTTCACAGCCAACGACCTGGAAGCAATAAATGAGGATGCATTTCTTGGTCTTCCTCATCTTGAGTATCTGTGAGTTAAACTTCTTTTTCTTCCAACACGCAGGAGCAAATCTGTTTTCACACATTCACTCAACACCTTTTTCAGATTTATAGAAAACAACCAAATCAGGTCCATATCGCCTCACGCTTTCCGTGGACTGAAAACCTTGGTGCACCTGTAAGTACTCGTGTTTTTTATTATTTTTCCCCTTACTGTGCAAAATAACAAGATCAAAAATAGCACAAGAATACATGTAACAGGGTGTAACTAGCAGAATAACACTGTTCTAATAAAATGCTGACAAAGGTTTTTAGCACAGCTTCTATTATTGTGACACGGTGCAGCTGTTAAAATGATTATGAAGCATTATGCTCAAAATAAGTGCATTTCTTAGTCATACACGTTTAGATTGTACAAGATCTCCAATCAGTTACTTTAGCACGAAGCCTGGAAACAAAACTTGACACAGTCAGTTTCTGCTTCTGTTTTAAATTACACAAAGCCATAAAAAGGCGGGGAGGCAGAAGCTCGTAAAATAGTTTCATATTTCCCTGAGCTCCCAACATGCAAAGCTCCTGACTTTACTGGGTGCTCATCATCTTTTTAGCTGATATTTGTTCACATGAATGAAAACTGAACAGGGGACGCTCCGTGAACTTACTATGCAAAATGTTTCTCCCTCCTCATCAGGAGTCTGGCCTACAACAATCTGGAGACCCTCCCCAAAGATTTGTTCAAAGGTCTTGAAGCCTTGACAAAAGTGTAAGTATGGATTTTAATGACATAAACCACTCGCGTGGATTTAATGTGTATAATACATCACATGCAATGCAATAACTGTCCGAGCATTCTTCCATAAATAGAACGCTGCAACATTTATTGCACGTCAGCCCAGGTTTCACAAGAGCGTAGGCAGCCGGAGCTTTCAACGCCATTAAAATTACATGCAGTAACGAGCGACGGAGCGTTTGCAATCCATCATTCAGTGAAGACGTTGGCTTTTGTCAACCAGAGCACAGAGTGAAGATGTGAGGGCTGGCGATGGCGCAGGCACGCCTCATCCTCTGCAGCTGTTCAGACCCAATCCCAGCAGGGAATAAGGAGAGAGTGTTCCTCTTATCTTTTGTCGTGACGGCTGCTCGTGTTCCTTTCAGAGATTTGCGTGGGAACCTCTTCACGTGTGACTGCAAGCTGAAATGGCTGGTGGAGTGGATATACAGCACCAACGCCACCGTGGATCAGATTTACTGCAAAGGCCCGGCCTCGCAGCTGGACAAGAAAATCAACGACTTGGAACCTCAGTCTTTTGACTGCATCACCACAGGTAGAGCCAAACTTACTGATGGTTGCCCAAAGGTGAAGGCAGAGAGACAACGCCTTTGTCCCTGTCTGCGCGTGTTCATTTGTACCATTAGCAAAATATCTCGTAACTCAGATTTTTATGAAACTTTCAGAAAGTAATGTACATCTACAACTAAATAACTCATGGAGACAGCCCCATTCAACATGGCCGCCACAGCCAACTGACCTTAAAAAACACAAAAATGACCATGCCTGCGTTTGTTTTAAAGACCGCTCTGTCTTTTGAGCATCACTGTGTTTTTGTTCCCTCCGCAGAGTTCGCCTCCTACCAGTCCCTGAAGTTCGAGTCCATTTCAGTGGAAGCATTTTCTTTTGGGAACGACCAGTACGTCGTCTTTGCACAGCCCTTCATTGGGAAGTGCAGCTTTCTAGAATGGGATCATGTCGAAATGGTATTCAGGAACTTTGATGATATTGACAGTGAGTATGAAGTTGTTCTAAATGAACCTCGATGTGGTTGAAAAGAAACGGCTAGAAGAGAAACCGTTGCATTGCTCTGTTTCATCACAGGCACGTCCACAGTGATCTGCAAACCTCTGGTCATCGACAGCCAGCTCTTCGTCATTGTGGCTCAGCTGTTCGGAGGCTCGCACATTTACAAACGGGACATCTCTGCCAACAAGTTCATCAAGCTCCAGGGCATCGACATCCTGAGAATTCGCAAGCCAAACGACGTGGAGACGTTCCGCGTCGATGGGGAGTCCTTCTTCGTCGTAGCGGACAGCTCCAAGGCCGGTTCCACCACCATCTACAAGTGGAACGGCAACGGCTTCTACTCCCATCAGTCCCTCCACCCGTGGTACCGGGACACAGATGTGGAGTACCTAGAGATTTCCTCCAAACCTCACCTGATCCTGTCCAGCAGCTCCCAGAGGCCCGTCGTCTACCAGTGGAACAAGGCCACCAAGCAGTTCGACAGACGCACGGACATCCCTGAGATGGAGGATGTTTACGCCGTCAAGCACTTTTACGACAAGTCGGATCTTTTTATTTGCCTGACGCGCTTCATTGGGGACTCCAAGGTGATGCGCTGGGATGGGGCCCTCTTTAGAGAGCTACAGACCATGCCCTCTCGAGGCTCCATGGTGTTCCAGCCCTTCACTGTGGGCAGCTGGCAGTACGCCATCCTGGGCAGCGATTACTCTTTCACCCAGGTGTACCGCTGGGATGCCAAAAAGGCCGAGTTTGTTCGTTTCCAGGAGCTGAACATCCAGGCACCAAGAGCCTTTTCTCCCGTTTCCATAGACAACCGCCAGTTCCTGCTGGCCTCCAGCTTCAAAGGCAAAACTCAGATCTATGAGCACTTGGTCATTGATCTCAGCAACTGAGATCTTCTTCGTTTTGAATTTTATTGAATGGTTAGTTGTGATTTATTTTTGTGCGCTCAAAGTTTTACGCAGCAGACGCAGCGTTGAGCAACTCGCAAAGGAAAACTCGAGTACAGACAATTTTCGGTCAGTTTTAAACCCCACTGGAATACGTGCATGATCAGGATAAAGACAAAAAGCACGTATCTCGACTAAATCTTTGAGAGGCATGCATCCAAAGTTAGAATTAGATTCCAATAGTTTGTGAAGTTTAATGCATGAAGAGCCTTACATGGGCCATCAAAGATCCACTGAACATAAAGAAAGTCAGTTTTACTTTTTGCAATCAGCCTTTTAGATTATTTACTATACATTTATCTCATGTATTTATCTACTGAAGGTAATATGAAAACACTTTTTAAGCTGACGTGTTAAACGGAACCAATCTGCCAAGACAAATGTTTACATTTTTCTCTTTCCAAGATTTGTAAATGAAGCTTTTGTATGTTTAAAGAGGGTCCGTGTCAGATTCATAACTGAGGATAATTTAAAGTTATACATAAATTTAAACGAAATTATTGTAAGTACATGTATATCCTAGCAACTTACATTTTTATTGTTAATGGTTTGTATAGTGTATAAGGTACTGGACAGTTTTTAATAGCTGAACTGTTTAAAGACACCGAAATGAAGAAAATACAGAATATTGTGTACAATCTTTTGCAAAATACATCCCTTGTGTTAGTGATTTGGACTAATTCCATGTTATTTAGAGTCAATAAAGTTATTATTTCATCTCAGCTTTCTGCAACATAACTTTTGTGTGACATCCTGACAGGGATATCAAAATCTATCTGAGATCTTAGAGGTGTGCCGTGAGGTTATGACAATCCACGAGACGTTCAATTAAATAAATACCAACAAATAAATCCTTTTAATCTTCTCCGACAAAGTGCACGCCTCAAATCTACAAAGCAGCACGTTACAATGTCATGAAATAAATACAGTAAAATCGGCAGAATTAAAAAAATAAAATAAAAACACAAGGAGATACACAGGTACCTGCACAACCACACTGACGGCAGGACTAAATCTGGCTCTTTAGAACGGCTCCACAGCAGTAACTTCAAGCTTGCAACTCCTCATGCGTCTTCAGTCTGGATGCACACATCGAGCACGCTTCTTCCTAAAGTGAGCCGAATTAACCCTGTCGTTCTCTGTAATCAAGGACAACCAAAGTGGCTAAACAAAACACGGGTGCTACACGCTCATGTTCACCCTGGAATACTTGTGCAACTGCAGCAGGGACCTGCAGATCCCCGCTGCGGAAAGAAAATAAAGTGAACACGTTTTCAGCCTTAACTAAAGTTACGACTCAAATCTGTGTGGTGCAATTTAGGTTTCAGTTTTTTTTTTTTCTAAAGAGGCAAAAATAACAGAAAAGGCAAAAGAATATCACCCTTAATTTTCCACAACATAATTTAGCGCTCTTTAAATAAACCTGAAAACACTACTTTTATATTGTGGTCCTTAGATTAAAAAAAAAAAAAGGGCGACTGCAAGAAAACTCGACAGAATCGTTGCTCTAAGAGACATGAATCATATTAGGAAAATTAACCCAATTAAAAAAAAAGACAGTATTAACAATACAATTCTGTACAGAACTCAAAATTAATATACAATACAGTACCTGCAGATGTTATGCATACAGTACAATTTTTTTTATACATAAGTTTTAGTATGGGCTCCAGCCTGATTTATATACTGCCTTAACAGGTGGAAAAGCGGTTATTTTTAGCTTACGGTAATTTTAATGGTTATTCAGCGGAGAAATAGATCTCAAAGTACTGTATTTAGAAAAACAGGCTGAAAACATTATTGCAGGATGGTCATCTTCAGTTGCATACTGCACGTGTTACAAGACTGCGTCCTCTGACATGTAGCAGCAGGCTGATGAGAGAGACGAGGCCGGACGAAGAGAAATAAAATAAAAAAATTTGAAAAATGAACGAAGGGTTAGTTAGTTTTGCCATCTGTCTGTCACTGAGGTTAAACCTCGTGATATCTCCCATCTGCACTACCCTGTACAGTACATTCACGGCCAGGATTGCACGTTTCCAGCCGAGTCCACCCTGATTCTGCGCGATGAGGCCCTTCAGTGCCGATTTAGTCCCGTGAGTCAACACTAATCCAGTGATGAGAGGAGGCTCACCGAAGCCCGAGTGGTACTCCATCTGCCGTCACAGTTTGAGCTCGTTGGCAATTTTGCAGGCGATGTTCTTAAAGGCGATGGACGTGCCCGATATCCTCTTGAAGCGCACGCCGTTGAGCGAAAGGCGGGGCAGCTTGCACACCTCCATCTCCCACTGGACCAGATTGTCCTGGCGGGCGTCGCCGTGGACGCAGAAAAGCAGGAAGCGCTCGCGCTGCTCGTAGTCGCAGCTGTTGGCGTCCAGGACTTTTCGGATCTCTCTCATCATGTCGGCGGGCTCCATGGAGGAGGTGGTCTTCATGCTCCAGGTGAAACGCAGCGAGCGGGGCTTGGCGTCTCGACAGCCGTCTTCCTTAGAATCGCCAGACGCGCTCCTACAACAAGTGAGGGTGGACATGTTAACAGAAGCAGAAGGTCTCCATAGTAAAATCATCATCCAGATCAAAACCTCACCTCGGTGTTTCCATCCTGGCACTGGCTTCTCCCTCACTAGGCACCCTGAAATAAACCCACAGACTTGTTATATTTAGGAGACAATATCAGCATCATCCTCTTCATCTGCTACCAAAACCAGCCCAATCATCACTGAACACAGATGGGGTAGTCAGGCATCATGCCAGGAAAGAATCCACACTCCTGGGTGTCAGGGCTCCGCACACAGTGAGGTGACGTTCGGAGGCACCGACCCTTAGAGCTCACATTTGCATCATCCCATCCAGAGTACCATACCTTTCCTTAATCCCCACTGACACGTTAAGAGTGGAACTCAATCTACATTTCTTCTTCTGTAATTTACCTAATTTTTTCTCTCGAGCTCGGCATGAAGATGGAGGAGAGTAAGGAGAGGACAGCTCGCAGCTAGAGACAATCTGGTGACTTAGTAGCGACAAAGCTGGCGAGCCGAGAAGTTTAGTCAGAAAGGCGGTGGACACGAGGGGAGGAGACACGGCATGACAAAGGTGTCAGAAGGCAAGGATGTGGTGTGGTGAAGGGCAAGTACATAAAGGAGTTAAAAACAAACAGGGCAAAGAGAAGTCTCTTTTTTTATATATGTACTGTTCTGGACAGGAGCGAGGAACATGAGCAGCAAGCGTTAAGTTCTCCTACCTCCGGGTTGACCTGAAAGACAGAGCTCTATAGGCGGGAGGAAAAGAAAAGAAAGCTGTAAGCCTCTAGCAGGTGGGGCAGATAGAAAGTGAAAGTAGGGGCTGACTGCATGAAGAGTCTGATCTTTTGCTGACAGTTTGTAAAAAGCACCCCAGCGTGACTTAAAACGATCTAAAGTGAAACTGTTTAAGAACAAAGCTGTGCAGTCGATTGTTTTCACTGACCTGCGGACAAACTTTGAGGTGATCTTGCCGATGATTCCCGTGGAGGTGCCCCTGCGTTGCTGTGCAAGAGCCCCCGTGTCATGGGACAACGTGGGCGAGGCAGGGGGACCGTTGTATGTAGCGCTGCGGCGGTCTCTGAGCTGAGCGCCGTGGAAGGTGCTGCGACTGGTGGTGCCCCGGGGGAACCGGTTTTTCTCAGGTGTGCTAATACTGTGTACTGACGGAGAGGTGGAGGGATCACGTGGAGAGGAGCTGCAAAGTCGCCAGATATAAAAGAAGACAAAACATGTTTGAAAATATTCTGTCCATCAGCATCAATAAATTAGGGATGCACGATATTATCGGCATGGTATCGGTATACAGGTAGTCCTCGACCTACGAACGGGTTCCGGACCTAAGGACCGTTCGTAGCTCGATTCTGCCGTATGTCGGAACCGAACGCACATGGAGCCGTAAGTCCGCGAATACGGCCGCAATTCGAAAACTAAACTAAAACGGCGATTGGTAACGTCTTTTTAACACATTTTTTCAATGTAAAACAACTTCGAACGGCCGTATTAATGTTTTGAAATGTGTTTCCAAGCAGTTAGCTAACAAAATACCCTCAAAAAAACGAAAAAAATATAAAATGCTGCATAAAAAAGGCAACGAACGGCGCAATGACGTCACTGGGGGCGGAGCCGTAAGTATGGAGCGCCGTAGGTCGATGGCGCCGTGGGTCGAGGACAACCTGTATATTACTGCTAAAGTTAAATAACAGACATCGGCCATTCCATCAAAATAACACAGATATTTGTAGCAAATAAGCCTAAATAAGATGGCTATGTTCTGACAAAGGAACGTACAGTATATACAAATATCGGTAACGGTTATTGGCCAAATAAGTTTCAATATATCGAATATCAGCCAAAAATCCATTATCATGCATCCCTACGGCATACATTGTTTTAATGTAAAAATGGGAACTTCATAAGCACTTTTGAGATCTTTCACACGCTGTCAGTGCAGAGCTGCTGCCCACCTGGATTTAAGCTCCGTGTTGTCATCGATGGGGGGCAGTGTGCTCTTTGAAGGATGCCCCGACGAGGACATAGACTTGGTGTGACGAGGTCGTGTAGAGCTCAGTGCAGTGGACGGCGTACTTCCCGACACCTCCGTTAAACTGAGGACCGAACACAGAGAGGATCACCAAACAAAGACGGGAGACTCACGACAAAATCTAAACAAATGCAGGAAATAAACAACAGAAAGATCCAATTAATTTTGTATATAAATGTGTTTAATCTTTACCTGCTGTCTTTGCCATTAGGAATAGCTGAATATCGATCCGTGGAGGATCGCTCACACACATACGTGTTTCTGCGAGTCATTGAACCGTTGGACTGCTAACGGAGAAAAAGAAGTAAAAAATCAGTTTCAGTGTATATACAGTATATTTAAAAAAAACAGCAAAATAAATTAACAAAAAAGAACCAAGATGTAATCACCAAAAAAAAGTTTATGGTTTTTATTTCCAAATACTCAACCTGAATATTATCACATCTAAATATCTAGATCTACATTTAAGTGAAGTTTCAGTCTCCTTTTCATGAACTCGAGTGAGACACAATTGTACTTATGAGAATGAACTTAAATACAGTATATACTTTTACAATCAAACCAAAAAAGCATTAGCATTTTTAAAACATCAAAATTTTTAAATAAAACCGTAAAAAATAAAAGGTAATTAACAGGATCTAAACAACTCAAGTATACAAAAATAATCTAGTATCTAACAGGATAAAAGCAAATACGGAAGTGTTTTAAAAAAGGCCTCCAAACATCTAATTGTAAAAATAATACGAGCATTACAAAATTATTTGTATAAATTAAATAATAAATTAATGTAGAACTGCTAACAATGCAAACATTTAGTAGCAGTATTTGTCTGTTCAGGCACTCTCACAGTTCCATGTTGGCAAGACACTTTTAGATTTTTTTTTTAACCAAGTTTAAATGTGAGAAAATGCCTGAAAAATGGAGAAGTGTGCTGGTGCCTGTTTTTAATTAAGAACTAGGATGATGCACAGAGTTGTAGCAACTACAGGGGAATGAGCCACACGAAGAAGATCTGAGAGTGTTGTGGAAGCAAGACTTAGACAAGAGGTGACTATCTGTGAGCAACAGTATGGTTTCATGCCAAGAAAAGAGCACCACAGATGCATCTTTGCTTTGAGAATGTTGATGGAGAAGTACAGAGAGGGTCAGAAAGAACTCCATTG
>JARVLU010000001.1:41109240-41122907 GCA_031762415.1 Simpsonichthys santanae | reverse complement strand
ATTTACATTAGTCACTTTGGTGTATAAGTCACAGGACTTGCAAATTTATACAAAAAGGTACGACTTATATGGCGAAAAATACAGTATGTTTTCTGGACAATTGAGTAACCCTAGATTTGTAAAATCTCATCATACGAATTCTAAACTTTAGAATGTGTAGTTTTAAACATAAATTGCTTCAACGGTGATGCAGTGGTGCTTGACTTTGGAATTAAATGTCAACAAATGTTCATTTTAAAGTGTTAAATATTAGAGGTCAAGAACTTTGAGTAAAACAGCTGAGTCACAACACAGAAATAGTGAAAATACAGTACGACAGTCAAGTCAAAGAGGTTTTAGTAAAAACGCAGCCTGATCTGCCGTAAAATACGTCAAAGAGATTGTCATATGTTCAAGAAACAATTAGCAGTGTATTAAAATGGTTAATTGTTCTGTTAATACTAACAAACTAAATGTTTTACTGTAACTGCATCATAAAATGCACTTTACATAGATGACGTGGAGCATAAGAACAGATATTCTCATCGTAAAGATAGATAAAATCAACTATTTAAACTTGGCATTTACAAAGTGCTACTTTATTCACATTTTAAAGAACTGTGTGACGATAAAGATTTTATTCGTTATCTGACCCTTTTTTTTTTTTTGCCAACATAAATCTTGTAGTTTTTGAATGGCCCAGAATAACAAGGGTCTCCTGTGTAGTAAACCCTGCTCCATATTCATCAGCTGCTGCGCGGGCCTCAGAGGTTCCCCCCTGGTAACAGAGTCAATTAGAGTGGAAACACACTGACACAATAACCAGAAGATGTCCTGCAGTGCAAGACAAACACGTAAGTCACAGCATCAAATCTGCATCTGTTTTTGCATGTTCCATAATAAGTCATGCTTTATACAAAACGGATTTATGTGCTGGGATGATGGACTTGAGTCAGCGTTCTATCTTGACCTCTTATCTCCTCTTTGTCTCGTCTCGTTTGCGTCATTATCCTGAAGCTCCTCACATGGAAAGCACGCGTTCAGCCGCTTGGAAACAAAAACTAGAACAAATCTGAGCCAGGCAGTGGAAAACGACAACGCAGAGCCCGTCAATACATACTCAATAGGGATGCAGCCACCGTGGAGGCTGACAGGAGATAATGAGTTTGAGATCTTTGATCCAGTCTGTTATGAGTATCAATAATATCTACAGACACAAAGGCAGCCACAGCATGGCATGAATCAGTTTTAAACATGTGCTGTGACCATGTTTAGTCAGTTGTATCTGAAGCCACCCTCCGCTGAGGCAAAATAAAACCCATTCAGACTAGACAGAACTGAAAAGATCTTTTCTGCTGATAAACTAAGGCATTCATTGAAGAAAGTGGTTACAAGAAAAGATGAACAAACTGTGCATCACACACGAGGACGCACTGTTTGTAATGTGGCTGAATTTCGGCAGTCTGTGCCAATGACCTACTTCCAGTGTCCCAGAGGCATCCAGCCACCCAAACTAGCCTTAATTACAGCGCAGCCCGCATGAAGATGGAGCAGAACAGAGGATATCTGACAGCGAACACTTACAGGAATTGGCTGCACTATTTCAGTCTTGTCATCGCAGCTGCTCATTCATCATGGAGATTATTGATAGAAGCCTGCAAGCCCTCTTATGGGTGCATGTTTTAATGCGTAAAAATGGTACTCTAAAACCCAATATGCAGCAAATAACCATCGTCTCAATCTCTTTCCGCTTTGGTAAAGACAGAAAAAAAAGCACATACATCAGCAGACGTCAGACATGGGAGTCCCTGCACATCTTAGCAGCTCCAACATTTAATTTGTACTATGATTCACCACAGACAACAGCGCTGTCTGCCTAATCGCATTCCACTCGTCTGAACAGGACCAAAGCTCCTCTAGCCCGTGGCCTCGGCAGCATTTCATTGGTTAATACAGAGCGGCAGGCTAAGGACAGACGTAAACAACAGCCATTACGGGAGGTTGACCGCATGGTGAAATTTTAGCAGCGGGCAGAAAATACAGAATCACAATCTGCTATGCTGCACACTTTGACTGCATTAAACATCAGAAACCATCAAGCAGCATAACACACAGGTAAAAGATCAAAGGTTAAACTCACGGATATTATAGAAACTTTGTGCTTTTGTTGCTTTTTACCGGCATTGTAGAAGCAATAAAAAAGAAGGGACTCTTATTTACAGATTAGAAGACGATGAGAGTGCAGCGGGTGGTGAGATGAGTGCAGTGCTTGTTTAGTGGAAGAGGGGATTAACTGAAAGGCCTATTTTAGCACTGAAACGCCTTAAAACCATGACAACGTCAACATCCCTGACCACAGATGACATGTGATGCACTTCCTGTGGTGGACGTAAGGAGACGCTTTGGAAGCTCAGTTGATCCCATTTCCTGTTTGACTTAAACCACCACAGTCAGAACAGCCATTAAGGATCAGACCAGAGGTTCATTCTTATCGTGCGTAGCTTTTATTTTTAATAAAATAATTAAGAGGTAATGCATGTATGTGGGAAATGTTGCTAAAACTGTCAATGTTAAATGAACAATCTCCAGAGTAGGTCTGCTAGATGTGCCTGCAGTACCAGATGGTGGACCCACAGCTGCATTCTTATGAGACCACAAAAAGAGGGATCAGTGGCATGTTGACAGGCTAACAGGAAAGCCTAACCGTTAATGGTGAGCAAAGTAGCGATGCAGCCAATTCAGACACTGCTCACAAAGAAAAAGCTGCACTTCGCCAGATTTAGCACAAATACAAGTCTCATCAACTCCATATCAGAGCAAGAAGAAGAAACAAAATGCATGGACGCATTATTTTTTACGTGCATCAGTTTAACCTCAGCTCATCACGTACAGCGTGTGCACTTACGATGCACCAAGTTTCCAGATGTGTTAGTTTGTGACGAGGTCTAGAAACAAGAAACATTACTGGGCATCTTAATATTCATCCTATCTTTATTAAACTTTTCTCTAACTTAAACCTACGTCAAATTAAATTGTTTAGAGTGATTTACGATCGCATAAGTAGGATGAGATTAAATTATGAGCATAAATACTGTATAGAAAAAGACTTTAGTTTTTAAACTATTTCAAATTTTAAACCCTGACCAATGCAGTCAAGAATTTTACTGTAAAGAGTTTGTTTTGGTCTTAGAATACAAAGAAAATCTTCACAAAACATTAGAAACAAGTTACTAAGAAACGATTCATCTCCAGCGTCTTTATGTTCCAGCAATGACATCTATCTGAAGTGTTAGAAGATATTAAGTGCTCAACAGCACAATGTGCGAGGTATAGAAAACTGAAGAACGACAAGATGAACTATCAATTTGTGGTTGGAAAATATAGAGTTAAATAAGACAACTAGAGGGCTACGTTAATAACCAAATAATTAAAATAGTACTGGTATTGCCTCTGATTTATGTAACATTCACACAGTATAAAATATTATATATTTGACTATTTTTATACAATACAATACTCTTACGTAATACCCTTTATACACATTTCTGAGTTGTGCACTAATTCAGTTTTTCTTTAATATAATATATGTCAGTGTGTTGTTATTTATTTATTTTTTTCATACTGTATGTTAAGATGTGTGTGTGTGTATAAAGAAGCTTTGCAGGCATGCATGTTGAATAAATACATTTCATTACATGCTCTTTTTAAATGAGTTTGGAAATTTTACTTTTTACGTTTAGGTACACATTAGCCACTGATCACTGCAATTAGTAGAGCCTACATATACACAATTTACATGTTAAAAATTAATTGCAAATTCATCAAATAGTTGAAGTCATAATTATGTAACTAGCTAAAACATCTAAATTACTGATTGACTTTGGATCTGGTTTAGATCATTACTTATAAACAATATCCTTATGACTCCACCAGACTCCAGCTGTTTTACATGACTGTTGAATGAAATTAACATTAAATATCAATTCTACTAATTTATTATAAAAGAATTACAAATAAGTTGAGACACAGATCCAGGTGGGTTTGCTGTTAATCAAATATGTAGTGGCTTTGTCAGCTGTGAGCTGTTTCTGTCTTTGGACGCCATCTTTGCTCCTCCACGATGTCACAGATTCAAGCAGTGGCCGGGAGAGGGTGTGCGCCCTCTAGTCGTCTTATTTTAACTCTATGGGGAAATACCTAAAATCAGATAAAAGCCCTTTGGCAGCAGCTGAACTGAAGAATGGTCACTAAGAATTTTGGGGTTTCTTTATTGTTCTTTAAGACAATTTATAGAAAATGAACAAACATGTTTGAAGAAAATAATTTGTGTTTTGTTGCATTCGTTCTGTTTACTTCCTTTTCTCATCATGACATCATGCTTGAAGCTCAATAATAATTTTGATTTAATGAATTGCTCAAGAACAAAATAACTCAAATGTATTTTATCCATACGTCTTCATTCACAAGTCACTTATTCAATAACTACGGCTCTTGTTTGTGGCTGAATATAAAAAAAAAGTTTACTCAGCTATAAAGATTGACGTTTTTCTAAGATGCTGCAAGGACCACAATGTCAATAATTGAAAGAGGAGGGGGAGAGAAGCACGTTGTGTACAGACTCTTTAAATTTTACATCCTTTCATCTGTTCTTTTATGACGTAAAGGTCAGAGTAAGAACAAACTGAGCAGAGCGAGCCCAAACGGCCTGTAGAGAAGTTCAGGATACACTTTCAAGGAAAAAGAAGGTAAAATAACCAAGTAACCCAGTCTGTGTTTCTACATATATTCTATAGCTGTTCAGTTTTAAATTGAAGGCCTTTATGTGCAGAACACTTGATCACAAGCAACACTACAGGCCCTTAAAACCCAGCAAAGGACGTAACCGACTGCCTGTTTCTGTGCCCTTTTCCTGCAGACATTATTTGGATGCATAAAAGTCGGAAAAGCAACTAAGCAAAAATTGCATCAAGGAAGACGCTCTCTTTAATGCATCCACAGGAAAGCTTTCACAAAGGCAGCACAGGGCACGCCGAGTCAGTGAGACAATCGATTCAATCCAGGAGACAACTGCTGCATTACGAGACAACCTTCTGCATTGCAGATGGCACATCTGTATACCATAACAGAAATCTATAGCAGAGAGCAGAGGGCATAAAAATAGAAAGCAACATATTTTCAACACAGATGTGGTGTCTAAACTTCATGAAAAGACAAGTATGTAACCATTGTAACATATCTGCACCAAAGAGCCTTCGTGCCATCACATCAATAACAGCTCACCTCCCATAAAAAGCTATGACTTCTCCATATTGACCCTCTCGGGTCCACTGCAGCTGACATATTAAAGGCATGTTGAATAATTGATTACAGACTTCCTGATTGGTGTGCAGCCTCACATGATACATCTGCCCTGCTACGATCATCACCAAGCGGTAGGCAGCAACGCCCAGTGAGCGAGAGGGAGAAACACTCACGACCTCGACAAAGCCCCAAAGTAATTCAGTCATATTCGGAGCAGCACACACAAAAGGTTTCTCACCACACAACGGGAAATTACAGGAAAAAAGCTCACACAATAAAACTTATCTTTGTCAAATTAAATGCAACTGAAAGCTTGAAGTTCATACAGCATTGTTACACGGATTGGCTAAAAACCTGCAGTCAGGTCCCAGTAAGATCCAAGACAATTGTGTATAATTGGTGCAGAACAGAGCCAGGAACAAAACAGAGCTGGAAATGTCTCATTACTCTTAAAACTGGTATTTCTTTTAACAAGTACAGTCAAAATTCAGCTCTAATATTAGCTTTTTACTATATCACTCATTAAGTTCAGACAAAAACAAAGTGGAAGATTATGAAGACACTAAATGTGAATTTTCCATTATTAACATTGCAGGCTAAGGAACTGCAGATATAAACCCTGAAGCAATGGATTCTTTTTATTTTTATTTTTTTATAAAACACTACACGATAAAGAGGAGCCTGTAGCCATGTTTGATAATGCCAAGACCATGAGAAGAATTCCTCAGATACTCGCACACGTGATTTATTTTTAGACACGCAGTAGGTGACGTTGGCTCGCACTGGAGCAGCAAATGTTTTTCATCCACATAGATTAATCCACCATAAGGATTATTCAGTATAAAATTAATATGAGTGCATTTAAGTCAGAATAAGAACTCAGAAATCTGATCAAATTAATTTTATTAATTAATTAAATTAATTAATTAGTTATTAAGACTGCTAGACCAGAGGAAGTGACGACAAGGCTGCCATGCATAGTTTTAGCTCCTTTTTACCACTAAAACAGCTAAATCAAACGTGAAAAGGGTAATGGCGAGGGTTTAAACAAGACCTGCGGTCTCTGTTAACTATATCTGGTTACATTATGCAAAACAGCACATCCTGAGTTCAAAGAGAACAGGAACAGAGCAGCAGGAGTCCAAGAATGACTAATGGAAAAGATGTGAGGACTGTAACCAAGACATCAGCGTTACCAGGTGGTGATAAACACCAACTCACCTTCTGTAGACTGGTCGGATTCAGCTGGGTTTTGTCTATAATCTTCACCGCTACCTAGAAATAGAGAAAAGAGAAAGACATCAAGAAAATAAAGGGAGAAGGAGGTAAAAAAAAAAAAAAAAGTCAAGATGGCAACATTATTCTCATCATACTACTTCATATTGGTTTTTTTTTTTTTTTTTAGTTGGTTATTGTAAATAAGAGGCAAAAGAGGTTCACTCCAATCAGGGGGACAGAGTGGTGTATGTAAACTGTACATGTACAGTAGTCAGGTCAGTGCCAGTGTATCTGACTGTGCAGGTCAGAGATCGACTGCTGGCAGCAGGCTGATCGGTCCATTTCAATAATCACCCCAAAGTGCACACAGAACAGACACGCTCTCCTCACTTTCCAAGTGCTCAGCAGCTTTTACAAAACCACAAGCTGAGCTAAACTGCAGCATCACCAGTAAGGCTGCACATTAACGCTGATAAGTGATTGACAAAGGACTTTCATAGTTTGATGCAATTACGGTACAATACATAGGAGGTACATACAATTTATCTCTGTACAAAACAGCAATTACTTGAGCATTATCTTATGGATACAAACTCAAGAATAGGTGAATAGCTATGAACGCTAATGTTTTGGTGGTGTAACCACAAGTAATTAAAAGACGAAATCTGCTTCAGCCGCATTACAGCAAGGACACAAATGTGCTAGTTGGTTCTTGGTTGGACGATTAAAACCACTGTAAAGCTTTAGAGTCTACAGGCCTCCTGAGACTCCTCAGCCAACAGACAAGTAGAAATTTGTTTCATCTCGGTTATTGTTTTTTCTTTATTAAACTCTTATTTTTATTATACTTTGCACTGATAACACTGAAAAATGCAATCTCCATAAACAGATAATTGTAAATAAGCATCCAGAACCCTTTGGGAACTAATATCTGATAATGATCAAGTTTTTTGGTGCATTTTTTTTTTTTTTAAATCAAAACAATTACTACTACAGAGTAACTCTTGGCTCAGATATTTATTTTTCAGTATTTTCAGGCTATATCAGATGCCTCAAAACACTCCCAAGTTTTCAGGCTTTAGCTTACAGGTGGACAAGACGAACTCGTCCATCTTTTAGCTCGTTTTTTCATACATAAAGAGGCTATAAAAATAAACAACGTAAAAATTTGTGAAATTGTAACCTGTCCAGAAAAGTAAAAACACTGGTATAGATACAGACTGTGCACAGAATAAAGCAGGAAACAAGCAACAAATCATTTTCTTCAAAGTGAAAAATACAACAGACATAATTAGATACAAAAAATATATACAGTATACTGTATTTGGCTAACAGCTTAACAAAAAGTTAATTATAACTAATAATAACTTATAAGAACTCGTTTAAACCAGCATTTGAGAAATATTACCCATAATCCTCAATCACAGTTTTATTGATTTTTTTTTTTTTTAGCTTTATCAACATCTTACCACTGGTCCTTGCTTTTTTTTTTTCTTTTTAAACATCAATAACAAGCCCCAACACCCCACCCCACTCCACCGATCTCTAACAGATGTTTAATTGCAGAACAGCTTAACAGGTTCATTGCACTGCATTTAAGAGAGGAAACTGTCTTTGGAGATTAATGATTCCACAACAGCTATAATTATAATTTATTATGACAGCGTGCCTTGACTCAGGCCTTCTGAGAGCCTAATGAGCAAGCTTCAGTGTCTGCAGACTCTGGCTTTTATTGCAAGCAGCCCATTGAGGAGGGAAAATCCAGGGAGCAAATGCTGAGCCATGACAAGGAAAATGCAGGTTATTGTCTCGAACAGGGTTTCCCCCGAGATCAACAGCAAAGGGTTTTTAATTTCATCCAAATTTGTCAGTCACACAAAGGCATGATGAGCTCACTAATGGACTTGAGGGTGATTCAACTGCAGACCAACAGGAGGACAACGTGCATCACGAGCTACATGCTCCTCACTGTATGCGTGACTTCTCAAACTGATTTTAAAGCATCACCAAAACGCTGAGGTGCTTCACATTCTTTTCCCCTTTAGAGCGGTTATTTATTTTATTATTTTACAACACAAGTCCATGAACTTTTGTGCTGAAGGAAACTATTTCCGTACAGTAGATGGTCATATTCACACACTAAGAAGAACAGCATCACCGCTGTTAGAAAAGGAGCAGAGCTGGCTGATGTATCTGAAATCAATATCGGTGTTATGGCATTAAATGTACAAGAACCTACATTATGTTTTCTTACACTCATATGTAAATCAAAGCAGGCTCTGAATAATGCATGCGTACTTCTGGAAATATTGATTTCAGCTTCTTTATATTGACTTGCAGTGACATCTAAAAGGAGAACCCACAACATCTTGCTTATAATAAATTGGTTGTATACTGGTATTTTTTTTTTTTTTTTACATGGATCAGCACTATTAAAAACAAAGTTATGAATGTTATATTATAGCTTCAAAGTAATCTGCTGTCTCATGTTATTAACTGTCTTTTTATGTACTGGTATGTGTGACATAATCCGTCCCTCTGTCTGCTTTCTTTGTATGTTTGTGACTTTACTTTCCTTTTCTGCTCCTTGTAGTTCCTGATGTTTTGACTTGTTTCCTGTCATCATCCACACCAGTTCCAAATCAGTATTATCCCAGGTGCACTCATCATCTCTCTCTCCCTCTTCCTCGCTACTCTAACACTCGCACGTTACTCTGTAAATCTACAGATGTCCTCGTCCTCCTCTATTTTGCCTTATCCAGTGTTTGTCTGATGATCCGTTCCGTCCTGCTTCTGTCTTGCCTGTTTACCTGTCTGCCCTTTTCCTGTTCGCACCACGCGTGTAAGTTTTTTTGCTGCCTCATTAGCCTTTTGTTTTGTGTTTAATAAATTATTTTTATTTAAACTCCTGAACTCCTTGCCTGCCTGCAAATGGGTGTAAAAACTGAGGATGGTGTTAATGTGAATGTTTCTGTTCAGTGCTCTGAGACGACTTCTGTTGTGATTTGGTGCTATATAAATAAACTGAATTGAAGTACAATAATCCCTCAACTATCGTGGGGGTTATGTTCCAGACACCCCCGCGATAGGTGAAATTCTGCAAAGTAGGGACGTTATATTTCTTTTAGTAGTTCGGTAACACTTTACAATAAGGTACGCAAAATTTAATTAACTACTAGAGAACGCCTCAGGAAGGAATCAGGAACAAATCAGGAGTTAATAGGAAGTTAACCAGTACTTACTGGGAAACACACAGCCCAGCCTTATTAGAGAACTACTCGTTGGTTACCTGTGAAACGAAGAGGAACTAATCAAGAACTAATGGGTAGTTAACATGGAAACTAAAGAGGAACAAATCAGAAGCTAATGGGTAAAAATCAGTAATCACTAGGAAACAGGTTTTTGAGCTGTGACCTCACTGGTGCAGGGTTTATTCATAAATAACCCACATGGATAATTTCTACTCTGTTTCTGTGGTAACAAACTAGTAGTCCCCTAATAAGGCCTGGCTGAGCGTTCCCCAGTAAGTACTGGTTAACTACCCATTAACTCCTGATCTGTTCCTTAGGCGTTCCCTAGTAGATAAGCAAATTATGTGTACCTTATTGTAAAGTGTTACCAGTATTTATATATATTTTAAGGCTTTAAAAACCATTCACACTCTTACAATGTTCTTAACAATGTTCTAAACTCTGTAAATGCTCTAAACGAGCACAGCAAAAGAGAGCAGACAGAATGATGCTATAGTTACTGAGCCAATCAGCACCTGGGGGCGGACTGGCCATCGGGAGCACCGGGACATTTCCCGGTGGCCTGGCCCACTCCTTGATCACCGAGGTGGACTAAAGGCTCAGTTCGGGTTGTGCTTGATTATTTTAAATAAACAATCAATGACACTCACTCTGGTATCCACCTCACTGAAGCTCCCACAGCAGCGATGGGGAAAGACAGACCCCACCCCCTCCTTTCTCTTTCTGAGGCTGTCTGTCACAGCAGAGCAGGAGCAGAGAAACACAACAGGTTGCACGTCCACCTGTTGTGTTTCTCTGCTCTGCCTTGCCAGACAGCCTCAAAAAGAGAAGGGGGGGAGGGGTCCCTCGGCAGTCACTGAGCGGGCCAGGCGGCAACCAGGAAACAATGTGTACAATCTGACGTTGAAAACCCGCAAAAGAGTGAATCTGCAAAAGCCGAATTGCGAAGTATCAAGGGGCTTCTGTGTTGGGTTTCTGCTACCAGGCAGAGCTTAATTTACCCCACTGAAATCTTTTTCATCCATTTTATGACAGCATTAATTGTGTTTTAATTAAAATGCTTCAAGACACCTGAAAAGCTTCCTGTAATGTAGATTTATGTGCATTCATTGTAAATTTCCAGGCTAAAAATCATCTGAAAATTATGATTTCAAAATGATCTGCTTAATTTAACAAACTTTTCTACACTTACCCCCCACCCCCCACCCAGTTACACTTAGTGAAGGTTTTTCCTGATGAGCCTTTTCTGGTTAGCTCCATTAAATGCTTATAGCACAGAAAACTGCTTTTTAATTTATGCAAATGAGCATAAACATATTTGAATATCTAAGTCTTTGGTCGACCTTTTACACACACACACAAGATGCTCTGCCTCCTGACAAATCTTACCTTGTTTTCTTTCTCAGAGCTATTCATGTTGAATTAAACTTCTAAAAGCTGTTGGGAAAATCAGTGGAGGTAAGAGACCTGCTTGGCCCATGGTACAATAGATAGCATCAGTTTTCATGTAATTTCCACCTCTTCTCTCACTCTCTCTCAAATTCTAGGTCATGTCTTTGCATTTTGATGAGCCTGCAAAGCCTCTTAGACACAAACCGGTACCTGACCTTTTCTGCCAGCTCTGTGTACGGCATACCCAATCTGCTCGTTTAACAGTAGCATTAAAAGAACACAAAACGGATCAAAATGTTACCGACTAGACCTGAGAGAACATTTGTGCTCTCTTCCTCTGACATAACGTGGTACTTTATGAAACTCAGAGGATTAAATGATGCAAATGGCTGAGATGCACAGATATGAGAAGAGCTCGGAGGTAGAGCAGAGCTGCGGATCCTGGAAACAGGAGCTTCAATTACCGACACACCAAAGCAGGGCGTCTATCACTCTGACAGCTCAGCAGTAAACTGTATATGAGTGTGTGTTTGTGTGAGTGCGTGTGTGAGAGAGGGAGAAAAAGATCTTGAGCAGACGTATCACCTGACAAGAGTAAAACGACATGGCCAAGTACAAAATAATCATGTCATTATTGTTAAACAATCTGAGCGAGACAAAAACTTTTAAAATGAAGCAAACTGATGTCACTTATGAGCAGCTGGTTCATGCAAGGTTGTGCTTTAGGAATCAGATATCCTTATTATGTAAAAATCCTTGTTTAGAGATTCCAAGAAAAATTTCAACACTTAACATTTACATTTATTTACTTGGTTGGTTATGATGAAGCATAAGAAAAGACAAAATAAAATAAGACCTTTATTTATCCCACAAGGGGGGAAAAGTCAGATGTCACAGCAGCAACAAGAGTACAAAAAATAAGCTTTCTCCCTTGAATGAGTATTGATTGTGCTGCAATATTCTACTAACTTTTTACTGCATTGCTTTTTCTTAGTAACATTCACATTGTTGGTGTAACCTTTAACAAATATTTAGCTACATTTTCATTGGATTTGTTGTGTTTAACATGCACCAAGATGCCCTTTGATAGCACGTAGTTAAATCAGAGCAACAGCTCCAAAATACAAAGAAAACAGTCAAAATTAACAATAAATTCTTAAAGTGCAGCTGTTCACATTTAACTGTGGCCCCACAACAAATAAAGTAAAAAAAAATAAAAATAAAAAAAAAGATTTTCATACAAGAATAATTAATTAACTGATCGTAATATTTGGATGTGCAAACGTTTACTGCATTTTAAACTCACTCAAATATTTGAAACATTGAATATGTGTTGATAAAGTGTTAGCTTTACTGTCAAAATATTCCCTTAACTTCACTGTATGTCAAAAACTATTCTCCCAGAAGCTTATCTCACCTCTCTACCAGTCAGGACATGCCGCGCCAGCTTCACTTTGGCAAAGTTTCCTTTTCCGATGGTTTTAAGGAGGCGGTAATTGCCGATGTGAGGATGTTCGTCTGTGGAGGTGAAAGAGTTGCGGCATCGCGGCAGGCTGTGACGACTTGCAGACTTTGTTGGGGGAGCTGGGGGCTCAACAAAGCCATCCACCGATGAGTGCTGCAGATAAAGCAAAAATGTAGCGATAAACAACATCCTCACTCACTGTCTGAAAATTTGATTCTCACCATTCCCTAGTAAAGATAAACCCTTTGAAAAGCTGGAAAAAAAATAAACAAAGCAGATGCTTTTCTAATGCTTTTCTACTGATAGTTTGTTTCTGTGTTAAGGTTGGAAATAGTGTATCCGTGTCAGCGCTTCTTTCCTGTGGGGTCCCACAGGGCTTGATTCTTGGACCCCTTTTATTTTCACTCTATCTGCTGCCTTTGTAATGCATACAGTGCTACCTGACAACCTAATCATACTAGGACTAATCCCGTCCATATGCAACTGGGTCCTGAACTTCTTAAACAGAATGCAATCTGTGAGGACCCACAACTTCTCCTCCTCCACACTAACCCTCAGCAGTGGCTCCCATCAGGGCTGTGTGTTGAGCCCCTTTCTGTTCACTCAGCTCACATACAGTATGACTGTGCACCTACCCATCCAGGCTGTCATACTGTAAAGTTTGCAGATGATACAGCGGTGGTGGGATGCAACATAAACAATGATGAGTCCAGCTACAGGCAGGAGGTGGAACACCAGGAGAGCTAGTGCAGGAAGATCAACCTTCACATCAATGTGAAGAAGACGAAGGATATGGTCATGGATTTCAGACGGAACAAACACATCTAACCCCCCACCACCAGCCTGATCAAGAAAGCTCATCAGTGACTCTACTTCCTCAGGCGGCTGAGACGAGCTGGACTGGGAAGCTCAGTCCTCAACTCCTTCTACAGGTGTGCAGTGGAGAGCATGCTGTGCTCCAGCATCAGCATGTGGCATGGAGGTTGCACAGCTGCAGAAAGAAAAGCTTTGCAGAGAGTGGTGAAGGCTGCACAGAAGACTGTTGGAGTCAGTCTCCCCAC
>JARVLU010000001.1:41081322-41094563 GCA_031762415.1 Simpsonichthys santanae | reverse complement strand
ATATATATAGTGTATACTGTATGTGAGTGTGTGCCTTTTCATTAGTGTGACAATACACAAATTCACCCATTCATTCATTTGATACTTGCTAGATCCTGTTTGAGGCCTCAAGTAGATGGTCTCCAGCAATCACAGGGTGAGAGGTGGGGTGCACTGTGGGTTGCCAGTCCATCATAGCACCACATTGGGACAAATACCTATTCACTCATTAGAATTTCTACCTCACACGCATGTTTTTGGGGAGAAACAGGAGGAGATCCCTCAAGGATTCAAACCTTCTTGTTACTAAACTGATCCACTGCACAGCCCACAACACATGAACACTTTCACTTCCATTACCAGAACCTAAAGGGTCCATTCCAGCTCCAAAACGTTTCCTTTTTTCACCTTGCTGCCAATGATTAAACACTTTCCAGCGTTGATTTGAAATATCAGCTGTCTCCTTGTTATGAACTTTAACATAAGAGGAAATGCCGTTTAGCGCTGCCACACTGGGGGATAATTATTAACTCTGTGCATCATTTGTTTCCTTGTAATTATATCATAACTCAAAGGCTTTCCTTCCTGGTGCTCCAAAAACCAGTCTGGTACGTCATCATAAAACAACTTTTATTCTTCTAAAGACTGGGCCTAATTATTGTTAGGCTATCAGAACATTTACAACACCCTGAGGGCTCGTCTCCGCCAGCCGCCTCACTGTTACAGCTTCAAACTGTAACTACAGAATATAATCTAACAGGTATGGACCCCCAGGGTTTATATTTCAGCTCGACAAGGCTGATTGAAACATCTTAAGGTGGACATCAAGGGTTGAGAATTTACCACCTGGCTTGTGTTTAACAGCCACATGAGGCAGCAAGGTTGACAATTTACAAACTCAAACACTTTTGCTAGGTGGTTGGACATGTGTGGATTGTTATTAGCTCTGTGATTTCTTCTGATTTATCCTGTTAATGTCTTTTTGTGGCAAACTCGCTCCCACAATTGTCTTTACAGGTTCAAACTCTGAACAAATTTCTCACAAATGTCTCAATTATTGTAGCTGTGAACAGCACTGAATATGGGGAGCCATTTGTAAAGTTACACAGTCAAAATTTAACAGCAATATTTTTGTTTTATTTAGCATTTCATAAAGTCATATTTTCACTGTGACAATCATACATTTATAAATGTCATGGTTCAAAACTAAATATTTAATTTACAAGCTAAATATTTAGTTCACAAACTAAATACTTAACATGCAAGTTAAATAGTTCGTTAGCAAGCTAAATGTTTAGCTCCTCACTAAATATTTAGTTTACAAACTAAATGTTTATGTCCAAAATAAATGTTTAATTTACAAACTAAATATTTAATTTACATGTAAAAAAATGTAGTTAGCAAACTAAATATTTAACTTACAAGTAAAAAATTTAGTTAGTGAACTAAATGTTTAGGTGTACGGTAATTTAAATACTTCATTTCCAAACTTAATTTTTTAACTAAATATTTGATTTCTAAGCTGAACATTTAATTCCTAAACTAAATATATAATTTGCTAACTAAATATTTAGTTTGGGCCTAAATATTTATTTTCTAAGCTAAACAGTTAATTTCCAAAATAAATATTTAATTTGCAAACTAAATATTTAGCTCAGACCTAAATATTTATTTTCTAAGCTAAACAGTAAATTTCCAAAATAAATATTTAATTTGCTAACTAAATATTTAGCTCAGACCTAAATATTTATTTGCCAAACAAGATTTAATTTTAAAAATATTTAGTTTGTGAATTAAACATTTAGCTTGTACATAAACATTTAGTTCGTAAACTAAATATTTAGTGTGAAACGAAACATTTAGTTTGCAAGCTAAATATTTAGCTTGCAAGTTAAGTATTTAGTTTGTAAACTAAATACTTGGCTTGTAAATTAAAAATCTAACTATGACATTTATAAATGTATGAATAACGTGGTGAAAATATGACTTTGAAAACTCAAACTTTTTTTATGAAAAGGCTAATAAACCAAAATATTACTGTTAATTTTTGACTGCGTAACTTTATAAATGGCCCGCCATAGTTGAACATGTGTAATGCTTACATATATTCATAGTTTCAGAACAGGAGCTAAGATGTGCAAATATCTAGATTGGTTCATTTTGGTTGTACCTTCATTGCTTTTGCAGAATTTATTCTAACGAAATGAACTATTGTCTAACATATTCTTATAATTTTTAGGTGGATTTTTTTTTTTTTACTAGGGAATCAAAGGTCATAAACAAAAGATGAATTGCATTAGTTACTAAATGGCCTTTATTCCACTGATAGTATTCGCTGTAACGTGTGCAAACCTTGCATTTGAGTGTAAATGCAATTTTAGGAAAACAGCAGTCAAAGCACATTGTCATAAGATGATGAAAAAGGTTTGAAGTGACACAAAACAAAGAGGTGCATCGTGGCCAATGGTAACATCAAAACCAATTTTGACTTGCTGCAAGACCTTTCACATGAAGACATTTTTTAAAACTATATTTAGATACTGGCACTTAAAACTTCTTTGATTTATTTATTTATTCTGAAATCAATCTTTAATCATATCTAAACAGCAACATAAAAAAACGATTTTATGAAAGACTTGAATTTTTTGTGATGTTGATAAATTGGTGCCGCCTGTCCATTGAGTCCTCTCCATGAGTGAGTTGATCAGCCTTCATCACTTGGCTCTGCAGAAGTTTTATGTATTTAAATAAATATTCCCCTCGTCACTGTTTGCTTAAAAGGAATCATTTCTTTTTTGTTATGCATCTTGGAAGGATTTTCGCTATGATTTAGCACCAATGTTGTAATTTTTTTTCATTCATTCAACCTTTATTCATACAAGTTAGTTTCATGATTTGAGCCTCGAGGACTCATTTTCAAGCGAAACCTGTTTTAGCATTAGAATGGTTCTACTTGTACCTGAGTGACAGGAGTTTCTGTGCTAAGTTTGGTAATAATGTATCTACTTGAGTGCCTCTTTCCTGCGGGGTCCCACAGGGCTCAATTATTGGACCCCATCTATTGAGCCCATCTGTAATAAAATTGCTTGTTGGGGTTGAAGTTTCTGATCAAACAAACAACAGATTTCACATCAGTCATCTTTTTTTGCTCCTTAATTTCATCATTTGTTAGTTTGGTGGCATGAAGTACATCACGTTGAAAACCAGTCAAACTCTGCTCTACCTCACAGTTTTTGCAATTGTTTTCATTTATTTTACAATGATCTGTGTCAGACTCAGATGAGGCCAGTTTAGCTCTGCGGCAGGAAACGTATGGAAGTTTTTCAAATAAAACCTGTGCCGTTAAATAAATGGCTGCTTGTTATCAAATGGTCAAAATCTGTGGAACCATTAACTGAACTGCTCATATTGGTTCAGGAAAAAGTGAATCTGCTTGGTGCTAATAATTCATCTGCATCTCAGATAACTTCCAAAGTTTTAAAAAACTAAAATAAATAAATTTCTTCATAAGCATAATTCACAGAACTTTGTTGACGTTCTTCCAATTTTTGTGATCCTCAGCTGATAAGCTGAGCTTTGATCTACTCAATAAATTTAACAGTGGTTAATGAGATGTCTCGCTGTATGAAGGGGGATCAAGTTAATTATCCTATATCATCCTGAGTGGAATACTAATCAAGAGGAATCTGGAAATGTTGCTTTACTTCAGAGGCTCTGCACTGGGGGGGGTCTCCTGAGAGGCTGAATCACGCATGGACAGCAAAAACACAACTCCGTTGAGCTGAACAATGACACATAAAGTATCATCTTACACATCCCAACACTGCTCTGACTAAAGCCCAGGACAGCAAGATGATTGAGTAACAACTTACCATAAAACTCCTCCCATCCAATCCTTCATCTAACTATGATGTGCGTGTGTCACGTTGGTCCCTCAGCACACGTTGACTCAACCACATTACTGTATCCCCCACTGGATCGCTCTAAACAAGATAGATACAAAAGCTATGGCATCGTGCTCACTGCATTTATCATTGTTAATTTCAGATGAAATCATTCTCAGTGTTTCCTGGAGCGTGGAAAGAGCTGAAAATCCCATGCGGACGCTGCTTTTTCCATTACAATGTATGCAGAGTTACTTGTTTACTGCACAAGCAGCGAGTCCCAAGGTTTGTTTTCACAGAGCAGAACGAGCCGTCTCAATTTTTACACCGAATTTTATTTGACAATATAGATTTTGCTCTTCAGAGTACAATCAATACAAGCTACATATGACAAAATATATTTTTAAATAGGAGAGGAGAATAAAAACCATTAAGGCATCTGAGAGAAGAATCAGTCTTGACAGCATAAATGACAAGAATAGTGTTTCTTTTGTCGCCCCAACCTTTAAGGCACTATGGCATGCATCGCTACTGAAAACACACAAAAAAGGTTTAGGCGAAGTTGAGCTATATTCTGCGCTTGGTGACAGCACGGTCAGTGCCGTGAATCCACAGTGTGCAGAGTTTCAGCAACGAGCCAGAGCAGACGAGTGGAGTCAGGAGAGGCAGAGCGGGCTGTGAAAGCAGATTTCCCACTCTGCCCAGCGTCTGGTGGCGTAATATGAACACTTTAATAATCCCTTGTGTCGCACACGAACCAGCTACGAGGTTAAACGCTGCAATTATCTTTATCACGCAAACCAGCCTGGTGCCAGTGTGACTTCTTGACTGGGACCCACACGAGAGGGTCCCGCTGAGCAGCTGTGGCACCGGCGAGCGGTCCAACTTGGCGAGGAGGGTTTTTATGAAAGCTGTCATTTCCTGCACGAGTTCTCGAGTTTACAGATCTCCGTTGTTGCCTCTGTGACTGAAGGCTGCTGGGATGGCATCACAGAAACACATAAACTGCTCAACCTCATCCATCAAAGCCAAGGCAGAGAACAAGCTCCTTCTCACTCTTTCCTTTCTCCCCCCTCTGTGATTCACACGTACATTTGGTTGCATGCATAAACACACAATCAAACCAACACACACACACACACATACACACAGATTTTTTTAACCTAGGTATTTACATGACATTACTCCTGTGAGCTTCAGGCCTGTCGTAACACAAAGTTAAGCACTCTCTCAGCTCACAGGCTAATTACCTTCCTTTACACTTTTGAACTGTTCCTGGAATTCTCTGGAAATTATTAGTCATGACATGAGGAAAACTATACAGAAACTTGCACAAATAGTGTGGCTCTGCAGCCCCAACCACCCAACATTTATCAACAGAAAGAAGTGATTTTGAAATGTTTTTTTTAAAAAAGTCCTTACATAGAAAGCTGCTTGTGCTGGCCATTTGATTAGTTAATTGGAGTAAAAGTATCTTCCTTCCTAACAAATGATGAAAAAACTGAGATTTAAAAAAAAAGAACAGTAGATGAGCATCTTTTTTTATGCTGTTGTGATAACTATAGTAGTTTGAACTTGAAGCATCTACCTTCAGAGACTTAAAAAAAAAAGTTGAAGGATAAAAAAAAAAAAATCTCTTCTGCTTGAATTTAAAGAAGTTCCTTGATAGAAATGGTCATATTTTGCATGAAAACTGCTTTGCGGATGTTTGAATCTGAGGCAGCCGGTGTTACATGCGAGTGAAAACGTGAAGTATGTTATGCTGATGCAGGCATTTGCTATGTTTGACTCTTGTGGGCTGCCGGGACCTGTGCTGCTCAGAAAGGAAAAGCCCCCACAACGATGGTGAGCCGCAGCAGCGAGCTGGTGCGGTAGTTCATGGTTAGATGGATGGTGACCATCTCCAGGTCCACGATGTACTCCCTGGGTCCTGGCAGAGGCTTGGTAAGCACCAGCATGGCACTCACATTGTTGGAACGCTGCAAAAAAATACATCACATTCAACTACTATAAATCTAAAACAAGTAGCTTTGCACAAAAATATCAGACTTCTACAATTTCTATGCAGGTTAGTTTTCCAAACGGGCAACAATTACACAAAAAGTTGTAACTTAAATGGATTTATTTCTAATTTAGGCTTTTCTTTTTATACCAAGATCTTTAGTTGCCATTTTTTCCTGGTGCCTCAAAAGAAAGGATAAGTACCGTATTTTCTGGACTATAAGTCACTGTTTTTTTTTCATCGTTTGGCCAGTCCTGCAATTTATGTAACTGACTCTAAACTTATATAAGTTTTTTTTTCTATTCATGACACAGTTTTTGTCTGATGCTGTTTTGACCATTAAAGTGCATTTATTAAGGAAAAATTAAACTGAGACACACCTTTGCTATAACGTCCAGCAAACAAACAACTGTTTTTAGGTGTTAATCTTGTTAAATTTTGAAGGTGCAAAAGTGGGTCCTCCCATGCACGCTCCCGTAGCCGTCAATCTATTTTGGGCAGCCAATCGATTTTTGGCACAACACCGGCCCGCGTTTCCTGGGGGTCAGCGGTGACGTATAATAAATGCAACCTACTCTGAAGCGACTTACATTATATATGTTTTTTCCCAATTCATGGGGCATTTTTTTGACTGATGCAACCTTTACTATGGAGCAATGTATAGTGCAGAAAATACTGTAGTTTTCTTGCTGTCTAACATTGGACTGTTATAAAGTATAAGTATCCAAGCAGAAAAGATGAAATTGTTCGTGTCACACAAAATGTGGCTCAGGCAGTGTTAAGCCTGGCTGGCAAGTTTTAAGGGTATTAAAACACTAGAGTAGCAATTATGCATTGTAAAATTAAATTGTTTAACTGGCCTAAACCACATTCTAATCATTACTTGTTTTAAAATCATTGTTTTGAATGTGTGTGTATAATTCTTTTCTGTTTTTTAATCTGTTTTGTTCCTTTCAACTGTATGAAAAGACGAATAAAATCTAATAAACTGATTAACAACATTTTGAGAAAATTCTTTTTTTTTTTTTTTTTTTTTTTTTTTTTTTTTCTAAAGCGCTGAATAGACAAAATAAACTGACTCTAATTACCAAATTCATAAAAAAAAAATTTGGGTGCATGTGTACCATCATTAATGAGCATTCACTACTCTTTGCAAATTGGCTGCTGCAGCTAATGAGCATGAAAATCATCTATTACAAGATGGTGAAAATGATAAAAATGTTACCAATTAAAACATTATTTTCCATAGATTAAATATACAGTATATGATTTTCATTCCATCAGCTTACCCTAAGAAAGAATTCTCCTCCGTCGTTCCCTGCTTTAATCATGAAGTTGTTATGCGTGTTGGCGTACACGGTGGTGGCCTGAATCTGGAATATGTCAGCCGGCACGGTTCGGTCCGCCTGGATGCTCATGTATTTGTAGACTATCGATGGTGGGAGATCCTGGCACTCGGTTTGAGATCGACAGCTGCAGCGACTGTAAACACGCAACAGTTAGGACAAACTTTGGGAATTGACAAGAAGTAAAAACAAGACGAGGACCGGTGACGGCTTACTGACCTTTCAGCGGTCTGGGTGTAAGGAGGCTCACAGGGGTTTCTGGGGTAACAGCGGAAGCCTCCGTAATAGTTCCAACACATTTCATCATCTTGGCAGTCCTGGGTCCCCATCTCACACTCGTTTATGTCTGGTGATTGGAAAATAATGCACAAATGACAGCAGGGTAACAATTCACACAGATTTCATGTATTTTATGAAATAAAAATGTGTAAACTCATCAGAATTGAGCTTGTAATTTGGAGAGTGGGACTATTTTCAGTGTTATTGGAGGTGAGGGAAGCTTGCATGTCTGAATTCAAGGGAAGCCCCTGAAGCAACCACACACAGGCAGGACTCCAGCATTTCCCCCTGTGAAAATACCCCCATCAAACATGCCCCAAACCACAACGTTATTTCTGGCACAGCAACTTGGATTCATCACCAGAATGTCCCTCTGACCCAACAGGCTGGATTCATCACGCCCCTATAAAGCCCACACCTGACTGAGAGGGGGGAAAAACATAACAGCTCTCCCTTTGAGAGTTCAAATAAATCCACTTCAAGGAACCAGCATCAGGCCCATAAATTCAAAGAAGTGGCTTTGCAGGGAAACACAAAGTTGCTCGGCTTGTGTTGCCCAATACCTGCTTTTTTTTTTCCCCTGCTGGTTGAGAGCAGCTTTCCGTTCTGCTCTAGCAGTGAAGCAGTGAGTGATATCAGGGATCTTAAATTATTTTATTAGGAGGAAGGAAATCAGATAAATAAATAAAGTAAGAGGGGAAAGAAAACTAAAATGGTTTGTGGAAAGAAAGTAGACTGCGGTACCTTGACACATCCTGCTTCCTTGCAGCTGGTATCCTTGTGGGCACTCGCACGCGTAACTCCCAGGGTTGTTAACACACTGATACTGACACATGTAGCTGGACAGGCTGCATTCATCGATGTCTGGGTAACATACACAAACCCAGGTTATAGTGTGTGCTGGGACACGAACACCCACGAGAACACATTTACTGTACAGGTATCTGAGTTTTAAGGTTTTCTTGTTCACCTTCGCAGGACACCGAGTCTGCCGCCAACTCAAAGCCGTGCTCACACTGACACAGAAAGGAGCCAATCAGGTTGTAGCAATGATGCTGACAAGGGCTCTCCACCTCACACTCATTGACATCTGGAACGGAAGCAGACGTTGACCTGATGAGCATAATAAACTGGTGAACTTCGTTTTGTGTCTGATGAAAGGTTCAGTGTGTTTATGCAAATTTATGGCAGCACATCTATAGACGGATTATAAGGCAGCGTCACTTCCGGGTCACTTCCGGGTATACTGCGCATGTCGGTCGCAGAAAGACACAGCGATCATGTCATGTTGTGCTGTAGGTTGCACCAACTGTTTTGATAAAAACAATAAAACGTGCAAGTTTTACAGAATTCCATCAACTCGCACCCCTTTCAAGGCTAACAGGAGACTTCTGTGGTTGCAAGCCATCAGAAGAAGCTATTGGAACGAGCAGATGATTAAAAATGCAACAATCTGCAGTGAGCACTTCATATCAGGTAAGGGCTGCCCAGCTAACAAACATTGGTTATTGTGTCCCATATGAAAAATATGAACAATTGATCACTGAAATATGAGTACCTAGCTTAAAGCTACAAGTAAGTTATCTTAGTTCAGTGATGTTGAGTTGAGTTGCTAATCATTTACTCTTGTAAAGTTGTATGCTAGCACATGCTATGCCAGTTAGCGCTGACCAACCATGTGCTTTTGTCATTAACGTCAGTCACTGGAATACACTTTATTTGTACATGAGTGGAATCTGAAGACATCGACAGTCCTGACTTTGTCCAATCCATCTTCAACTACTCCTACATACCTGATATTTGTTCTATGAGAGCTATGATTTATTTGGATTTGTGATTATAAATTAATCTGTACTGTATATATAAAAAATACCATTATTTCCACACAATCCCATTAGCTTGTGTGTATTTGACCTGTGTCAGAGCTGAGCTGGCTGATAGACACTGCACCATCTCTTCTAAGGACTATGGAACCAGCTGGCAGTGTCCACGGACAAACTCACCGCCTTCGTCGGCCTCCTCATGCATAAATGTATTATGATGTTATCAGTATGTTGCCGTTTCTGTGCTGAGTTTTTCTTTTTGTTGCAACTTTCAAACTGTCTAGGACTCAGTGCGAGATATGATTTTTTTTATACCTCCCTCATGTTTCTCTTTTTCTTATCTAAACAAAAAGGGCAGCACCTCCCGAGGCCATGGCCTCAGACACCTCCGTCTCCCCATGTCTGTTTGTTTATGTTTTCTCGGACGGGTTGTACTGAAATTTAATTTTGTTGTGCTTCGGTGTAATGACAATAAAGCTGATTTTGATTTCTTTGTGAAAACCTCTGTTTAGGTTGGAGACCTGGAGGTCAGAACGCCACAACAACCATCCAAACAGTTTTACACACTCAACCTGAACACACACCTATGTACATATATGTATAAGTGTGTGTGCGTGTGTGTGTGCTCCTGAGGTCAAGTGCTCTCTATCACTCTCTGAGCTCAGGTTGGAGAATCCTTGAAACTGTTCAGTCTTTCCTATTAGGAGGATGTGGAACGACTACTGACAAAGGTACTGGTTAAACCACAGAGAAAGCAAAAACTAAATTTTAATAAAATGTTGGTGGCAGCAAGAAGAAAAACTGACTATATAAAGTTTGACTTTTCAGCAACTTAAACTGCAGTAATGTGATTTGTGTACAAACACCTACACTCGTTTAAAAATGTCTTTACTAATTCACTGGGTTTAGGATCTTTGCCAAGTAGAAAGACTTTGCTTTACATATTTTTGTTTGAATTTTTTATTAATGATTGCAAATTAAAGGTTTGTATAAGCTACGAGTACACTGGTTTTATTTGTGACTTACCAGCACAGGTGTGGTTGTCTTGAGACAAACGGTAACCCGTGCTGCACTCGCAGTAGTAAGAGCCCCGGGTATTCACACATCTGTGCATGCAGTATTGACTCAGGCCACACTCGTCTCTGTCTGCAGGAAAAGTTCATCACAAAAATACAAATTTTATTTACCCTGACCATTGGGAAATAACCTGAGAACAGAGCCTGTTTGGTATCGCACTCACCAATACAACGGTCTCCATTTTTCTGGAAGCCGAGAGGACACTGGCACGTATAGGAGCCTCTGGTGTTAAAGCACGTCTGTTCAGGCCCACAAGCGTGTCTGCTTGTTGCACATTCATCTACATCTGCAGTAAGCACATACACAGATGGTGAGAGGGTGCTGCACACAGTCGATACCTGCTGTATACAAGAAAACATGAGCACACCGCAAACCAGCCGGGACTACAAACACTTGGTGATGTGTGAAGGGTTTTCCACAGCGAGTTAAATCCACATTGAACGCACGTGGACATAAACACGCATGCTAACGCGGAGCGTAGGTGATTAAATAATGAGAGCTTCTATTCAGCAGCTCAGGGGGAAGAAAAAAAACAGATCGTATCTTCTACTAACAAAACAGCTTTCTTGTAGGGGGATGTGTGCATCTGCACGTTTAAGAGAGGGGAAAAAACAGCTTCATTGTGCTTTTTTAATCAACTCCAATTCAAGCAAATAAAACACTTTCTAATGCAACAAAGTGCAAAATATTAAAGTTTTAGATTAGAACAATGCATGCTCCTGTCCAGACAATCTTTTTAGTTGTTTTCAGAGAAGGATTTGCATATTTCAGCAAGACAAACCGTAAATGGCATCTGCTGCAACAGCCTCATTGTGAAAGAGTTCAGGTACTCGTTTTTACGATGTGATGACGCAATTTCTTGTTCCAGTTTGATTTGTTTACTGTGTTCTGTTGTAAATAAAATATGGATTAATTACATGACATGCAATAAATTAATTCTGCTTTATTTTTGTTTACATTTTACTTGGGATGCACGATAATGGATTTTTGACCGATATCCGATATGCTGCTATGTTAAAACTTATTTGGCTGATAACAATACCAATACTGATTTTTTCCTAGACCTACTTACAGAGACTACATAGCTTTCTCTGTTGTGGAATTAAAAGACTACATTGTTCTGCATGGTCTCTGTCAGTTTGGTCTGCTTCCAAATGCAGACAACAAAAAGGGGCTGAAAATGATGTAACACTTAAACTTGGATTATGTTTAATGTCAACTTTATTCTCGACATTTACTCTCTCTAACACAATGACAACACTTGAACAATAAAAATGTGTACATTTTCATAAATCTAAACTCCACAGCGCGCGTTATGTCATAATGTTGTGCTGGCGCTGCAGGCATCCTTGTCACTGGGTTGTCATACAAAAACAGCATGGAATGTCCAATACATGTATTTAACTTTATTACTAATATCGGCTGATGCCTATTCCATGCCAATAGTATCGTGCATCCCTACATTTTACACAACGTCCTAACTTTTATCTGAATTAAAGTTCAGGGACATCCAAAGGGTCTCGGACAAATTGTGCTCTGTGTACAGTGAGCAGATCTCGTTTCTAGTTTGTTCAGGGATCCTTGATAATTAAAAAAAAAAAAAAAAGCTTGCTCAGCACACACATAAATTTACAAATAGTATACGCCGTCATCCACCGAGGCCCACCGGCAGTCCTCCTGGGTGGTCTAATACAACTCTTATGCAGACAGCTACTGGGCATCAGTTTAACAAAATGACAGACGGTTATCCTCAGTACCACACACACAGCAAGAATGCTACTATTACTGCTGGATGTTTGGCACATATGTAGCCTAACATAGTTCACATGGATCTGACTAGAAACATTTCTGCTGTTTTTTCCCCTGCAATGTTTAGACGCAAAGAAAAACACAAATACAACTGAGACTAAATCAAACTGATAAATCAACACCAGAGACCCAAACTGCTGCTGGATTAAATCTGATTTGTTCCCAAGACATGTTTTATGCTCTGTGCCCTCAGAAGAAAAGTTTAGGTCCCACAAAGTCCACCACTGACCTGTCAGCCAGACACTGGCTGGATTTGTCATGCAAGGCCCAGGAAATGAAAAGGCAGAGAATAGATAAAATATCCGCGGCCCTTAAAGAGAAAACGACTGAAATGTGTTGGACTCAATGGGGGCAAAGTGACGGGATGGATTTCGGGACAAAAGCCTGGCCTATCTAGACGTGCACCTCTGAGACAACAGGTGCAAATTGAACAAAGGAAGGAATGCTTGTTGCTCACTGACCCGCTTAGTGAAAGGACAAAGATAAAAGCCATTTTGTTCGGGGAAAAAAAAACTGTGTTCTGATGTGGCTTCAGAGGAATCTGGGATGGGGAATTCTTAAGCAGCATGAGGCAGTGAGAAAATGAGTTCTTGTATTTCAGCAGCACCACAGTTTGGGACACAGTTTCTCTTCTATGGGCTCAGAGGGCTCTATGACAAGTCTGACTGTGGGTCAAGACCGAGTCAGATAAATGATGTGATTTTTAACAATAGGTTTTATAGCCATTGCTATTTATGGCTTGCTTCTGAAAGGCGAAGGCTGTCAATAATGTCTGTGTGTCGGAAAGTATTAATTGGATTTACATTTATGATCGACTATCGTATTTTCCGCCGTATAAGTTGCACCGCCGTATGAGTTGCACCTCCGTATAAGTTGCATTGTCCAATTTTGTCCAATAATTTGGAAAAATCCATAAACAAGTCGCACCTCCGTATAAGTCGCAGCTATTATGCGTCACCGCTGATGCGTCATGTATGTTACGCATCACCGCTGACAACCCGAGATTAACACTTAAAAACTATTATTTGTTTGCTGAAAATTA
>JARVLU010000001.1:41063852-41074496 GCA_031762415.1 Simpsonichthys santanae | reverse complement strand
GGATGGATGGATGATGGGTGGATGGATGGATGGATGGATGGAAAGATGGTTGGATGGATGGATGGATAGATGGATGGCTGGTGGATAGATGGATGGCTGGTGGATAGATGGACAGATGGATGGATGGATGGATGGATGGATGAATGGATGGATGGCTGGATGGATGGATGAATGGATGGATGGGTAGATGGGTGGATGGATGGATGGATGGGTGGATGGATGATGGGAGGATGGATGGATGGGTAGATGGATGGATAGATGGATGGATGGGTGGATGGATGGATGGATGATGGGTAGATGAATGGATGGATTGATGGTTGGATGGTTGGATGGGTGGATGGAAGGATAGATGGATGGGTGAATGGGTGGATGGATGGATGGATGGATGAATGGATGGGTAGATGGGTGGCTAGATGGATGGATGGATGGATGAATGATGGGTGGATGGATGGATGGATGGGTAGATGGATAGATGGGTGGATAGATGGATAGATGGATGGATGATGGATGGATGGATGGATGGGTAGATAGATGGATGGATTGATGGTTGGATGGATGGGTGGATGGATGGATAGATGGATAGATAGATGCATGGATAGAATCCAGCCTTTTATTTTGTCTCAAAATGTAAAAATATCAATAAACGTTAAAAATCATTAGATGTTTTTAGTTTAATAATTTCTCGCCTACTGGCCAGAAAAGCTCTCTCTAACAATCTTAAAGCGGCCCATGAGCCACCACTTGATAATGACAATTGTAGCAGGTTTTGCGGCTCTGGACATGTTTATTTTAGTTAACAAAAGGGTAGAAATGGGTCTTATGATCATAAATGTTGCAAACCCCTGTCCTAGAAAATCTCTGCAACTTACAACATAAATCCCTCATGTTACTTTGAACATGTCTAGAATAAGAAATGTAAAGCAGCTCTTTTCCTGTTCCCCGAGGAGAAGTGTCATTTGGCGCTCCTTTTAAAAGCCATTTTATGGCAAAATGGTGGAATCAAAGAAATGAAAGCCACTGATGAAGTTTGTGAAAACACATTTGAAACGAGAAGGAATGAAGTTACAGCTGTAAACAATGTTGTGCTCAATCTCATGGATTACTGTGAGATCTTGCGAGATGTGTTAGTGCTCTAGGAACATCATGGAGATGACTCTCAGCTACTACCATGTCAAACCCGAGCTCAATATCTGTAAAGTTGACTGCATTAGAGCCACTTTTGAGTTCGATAAGGTTGCTTTTTGTAAAAACAGATCCCAACCGATTTGTCAGTGCTCAGGAAGTGTCTTGTGGACGACTCTCAGCTGATACCACACCACATTTTAGCTCAGCGTCCATAAAACTGGCTGAGCTGTGGTCATTTTTGTGTTTAAGGTCGCTTTGCTGTATCTTAAATGTGATTGACTCCAAAGCTTATTTAGTTGTAGGTGCTTTCTAAGCGTTTGATTCAAATGCATCACTGGTTTATGGGATGTTTTACTAACGATACAGACAAACTGAACATGCATGCGCAGAAATGAACATTATTCCACTTCTGTACTCAATCCAAAAGTAAATGTGAGAAGCATGGAGGCTCTGATCGCAGGCAAGTGTCACCCAGCAGAGCGCAAACTGGTGATTTACAGCAGCTCTGGTGAAAATCACTTTTCCCTTCCATCATGAGGTAAACGGAAAAATCAACACGTGAGAGTGCATCCGAGGAGGAAGCAGCTGGCTGCTGGAACGACCTCAGGGAGAACAACAACAACAACATTAAGCTCTTACACCGAGGAGGCACGGCAGCGCTGCTTCTCCCTCCAAACTCTCTGCTTTTGTCAATGTGATGGCTGCAAGGAGCTGGCGGTAAACCACAGGCTGTAACAGCTGCGCTGCACAGGCCAAAGGAGGAGAATGATGGTTTCATTCAGAGACTGAAACACATTTGAACTCTTCTGGCACCATGACAGAGGAGAAGAAATAACTGCATTAAAACATTAAAAAAGATAATATGAGCACGAACACAAAAAGCATTGGCATGAATATTGAAGCAGCTTGTACTCCTGAAGTTTTATTCTTTGAAATACCAACTGTATGTTGAAATACAAGGCGTGTGTCTGCAGCTGAGAAGCTTTAACATCAGCAATAGTGAGTTTATATTTTAGTAAAACCACTGAAACTCCAGCTGTTTTTTTATTTTTATTTTTTATTATTATTCCACTTCTTCAAAACTATTATTGCACCCAATAACAAGGAGATAATGTAGAATTTGAGAAAATATTCACTGGACTTACTGTTGGAGTCAAACTGATTCAAGATGGCCGCCACAGCTAATCAGTATTAGCCAACACAAAAACAAAAGGTTGTAACTCAGACGGTTTTACAGATATTGAGCTAAAAATGGTGTAAGTGTCCCCCAACGCTTACTGTGAGTGCTAAAACATCTTCCAAGACTTCATAGTTTGAAACAACAGAATTTACTTTTGTAATCAAGCTTGTCTGTTAGCAAAATATCTTAACCATTAGACAAATGTCCATAAACCTCTCAGGAGATCATCACTGCATGAACATTAGAAGTCGATCCAATTCTAAATAGCTGCCACCATGAATAGACTTTTAAAATGACAATCAGTTTGAAAGAGCTGAAGCTAAAGTTCAGGGTGCCAGTAGCTGAGAGTCCTTCCCAACATATACTCTATGTGCTAAAAGATTGCACAAAATTTAGAGGGTTTTTTTGTAAAATCGTGCATAATAATATCACGATTTGACCAAAAAGGTTAAAACTCAACCAGTTTTCACACAATATTATTAGTTTAAAACTGGGGCGTGATACACATCTTTCAAGGAATACATACAAGGCCTTAAATGTACAAAACATCCCAACAGTTTAAGTAGATTTCATTTTATTTGTGTCTTAATCGAACAAAATCAGAACAGCATTGTGGTATAAATAGAAAGATGTTCCATTGAAACATAGCAATCAGTAAATATTGTCTTTAAATGTACTAATTGGGCAAAGTAAGATTTTTGATCTGAGTACACTTGGTAGAATATATGAAGGGATTTGAAAGTCAATAGCTCATCAACCAAACGACCAAAGCTGTGAATCTTAAAGTCTCAGCTATTGTTCCAGTTGAAGCCGCAGTGCAACAGGTGCAGCGATCTGAACAATAAAATCACAGTGCACTACTTTGTGCAAATCATCATTTTGAGGGCCAGCGGGAGACGGTGCTTCAATACACAGGTTGTACAAGGACAAGGGAAAGTGTCCGATACCTTTTATTTAAAGCTGCTCACTGCAAAGTCAGAAAGACAGGGAAAAATACATTTCCTATAGTTGCACATTTTTTTCTAATGTGTTTCTAATGTTAATGTGTGCTTAAGCAACTGCCAACTACCACGTGTTTGTTTACATACAAAACCAGTCAAAGTGACAGAAAATAGGTCATTAATGGAGATGGAAGAGCTGTTTGGAAACCAGACGTCTGAAATGTTGATGCAACATTACACATGTACACTCAGATTTGTTGCGTAATGGAGATAAAAAGTTAAGTTACCGTATTTTCCGCCGTACACGTCGCACTGCCCTATAAGTCACATCTGTCCAAATATGTCTAATAAAGTAAAAATCCATAAATACGTCGCATCTATTATGCGTCACTGCTGACACGTTGCGTTTGTTACGCGTCACCACTGACAACCCGGAAGTGTGGGCTGGTGTTGTGCCAAAAATCGAGTGGCTGCCAAATGACGGCTGTGGGAGTGTGCACAGGAGGACTTTAATAAGAATTTAACAAGTTAAGCACCTAAAAACAATTATTTGTTTGCTCGAAATTATAGCAAAGGTGTGTTTGAGTTAAACTTTTACTTAATAAAATAACTTTGACTGTCAAATCAGCTGCATTTTCAAAAGTATACACTGCCTTGGTGCTCTGGGAGCGCATAGAGGGAGGAAATCAGGAAGAAGGAAGGCTGCTCAGTTCTTCAAAATTTAACATTTAACAAGATAACCAACTAAAAACAATTATTTGTTTGCTCATCGTTATAGTAAAGGTGTCTCAGTTGAACTTTTACTTAATAAATGTACTTTGATGGTCAAATTAGCTGCATTTTGCCGGGGCGGCGCAGTGAAACAAAGCTGATTTGACGGTTGCTTCAGGTGAGTTGGACGAAGGTGGCAGACTATGGCAAACCGATTTTGTCATCAATAGCCACTTTTACCTATTATATGACACAAAGGCATGTCACACTACTCAACTGCCATCTAGTGGCTGAAAATGGTAGTGTTCTATATTTTCAGTCGGAATGAATGAAAACAATCATATCTGAGCCAAAAATTGGTTTATAAATATGAGAAGAAATCCATAAATATGTTGCTTTGGCGTATACGTCGCAGGGCATGTAAACTATGCAATAAACCGTGACTAATTGGCTGAAAAATACGGTAGCTTAAGAGGATAAACTTAGTTGTCTAGAAGTTTCACAAAAGTCTGCGTATTTATTCTTGACAGTTGTCTTGATCATTCTTTTCTTTCATATTCAACAGCCTTTTTTATTTACTGTATATCTGTGAGATTCATTGCGTGTACATTTCCATCATATTTGCACATGCACAGACAACAGTCAGACTAATGTAGGTCGATCGCACGACTTCTTCCATGTGTTTTTAGCAGATTCATTCAAGTACTTTGTTTATGCCGAGTGCACATCATTTCTGGAAGAGTAAACTCTACCAAACCGTACAATGTGGGATAACCTTTTTATGTTTAATTTCATAAACTGCAGTGAGTTGCTTTAGGTCACCCCAAAGCGAGTCAGTTTTCGCTAAACTAATTCCTTTTTTTTATCCCGAAAGTCCTCCTGCTGAGCAACAAAACTGTTGCACATGTTCATTTCAACATCCAGTGACCCCCTCCATTGTTATCCCCACAACCTTGACGACGCGCCTACATGAAAAACATCTTTAAAACCCTTGTTGCTTGTTTAGTGGAAGTTTGAGAAAAGCAGTACCGGTCAGATGAATCTAAAAGGAATTTCCTGAAACATTGTGATACAGAGCTCACATCTTTTTGTATAGTTTGATCAGAAAACCATCACAAATGGCCTTTGTTTGGTTAAATAAGACAGCAGCAAGTGGGGCTGTTAAGAATTAGCTGTAAAGGTCAAATCGCGGAGCGGGCTGACAGTATCACGTTTTCCAATCACTCTCTACATTCCTGCTCCTCGCCGATCGATCTACTGCTTGTCCGCAAAGGTGGTGAGTAATTCCCGCCATCGCAAAAAGTGAGAGCAAACGGGGATGAATTAAAAAAAAATTAAAACAAAAAAACACCCATCGCTGACATTCCAGAGATATTCTTCCCAAGTGCATTGCATCTGCATGGAAAAATGTTACTGCGCGAGCCCTGCCTTGTTCGGACGAGTGCACAAGTTCTCTGTCGCGCTGGGATCAACGGCCTCGAGAGAGCACATTCAGGAGAGCCGCTCTCCATCGGCTGCAGGTGAGGAGCGTCCAGACATCACTGACGTTATAGTCAGGCATGTAGGTGGCAGTGTAGCCTGCGTGACCTCAAGAAACCAGACAGATAAACAGGAGTGGCATGCCCCTTCATGTCCATGCAGCGCGTGACTATCTAGCATAGATGGAAAAAACAAATAGGCAGCAGCGAAGGTAAAGTCAAGACTTGTGAGGGGAAAATCAAAACCAACTGTATGTAAGTCATGACAATAAAGCTGATTCAGAAGGTTTAAATGGGTGACGCTGTAAATGGGAGCTTAATAAGTGCTTTTCACTTTTTTTAGAGCGTTGACGACTGCCAAGCAAATTGTGATGGACAACCTTCGTTTCTGGGAGGACGTGATGTCACCTCTGCACAACAAACCTCTTGTAAGCACCTCCAGGCGCCAAAGGCTGCATGTGTTTGGACGAGGGGAGGCTGGAGGTCATCACTGAGCCGTCACACATTCAGTATAGTTCATAGTTTTGTTGAGGGGCCGGAGGACGGTGTGTAACTTGCAACACACACACACACTCCTGTTCACGCTCAAGGCCACAGAGGCTTCATTGCGGCTCCATGGGGCGGCGAGCCGCAATCAAAAATACATCAAGTTGAAGTGAGTTCTGTGTTTTGAAGTTTGTTTTGATTCTAATCAGCAAAAAAGAAAAGTCTTTTATTTATTTATTTTTTTTCTATTTCGCAACTTTGTAGAAACTTGCCAATCAGAACAACTTCTACAAACCTGGTGAAACGTAGCTCGGTCAGTGCCAAAGCACTTTCTGTGCTCATCCGGTCTTTCATCCTCCCCTTTTGCCCTACCTGACTCTGCACTGGTTTCCTCCACAGAGTGGTGAGTTCACAGGGCCTGATGTGAGCATTATTCGATACGTTGAGGTTTCCCCCCCTCCCCATTGAACGTTAATGGGAATTCCTTCCCTAGCAATGTACGTAGCCACGCAAGAAAAAGCAGCGTGGCACGAAAAACAAAGAGACGATAACCCCGCGTCCAAGAACAATCGGCTCGTTGTAGCGAGCTGAAGGTAATGACAGAGAAACCGGAGACTGGTGTAAACAAAGATTATATCGGTCTCCAGCGCAAACATAAGCCCACATAACAAGACGAGACGCCATTCAGTTAAAGCTGCAGTCCTCCAAAGCAATAACGCTGACAGCAACAGTCTATCTTTGTTTAGCCCCCTGCACTGGCACACCAGCGCCGCACCAGCGCCAGCTTGCTCGTGTGCTAACTTCAACTGATTTGCTGCCATGTTTTACACTCCAATAAAACCTAATTGGGTTCCAATACAGAGAAACGCATAAAGCAGCTCACACATATCTGAGCCCCAGGTGTAAAATCAACTTTGTTTCGTTCACTGTAGCTCTTTTGGCCACCAACCTCTCCACTCGGCCGCTTTAGTGCACGCCTCTGCCTTTTGGCAAGGGGAGATCCAAACTGAGCATGTGGATTCAAATGGACTTTATAGGGCTACCCCGCGGATCTCGCTCAAACCAGGCTGGACGACTGTGAAGCGCTCTGATGCCACTAACAAAGCAGCGCGAGTGTGTTTCAGCGAGACAAGGAATGAATCGTTCAACCACTCCCTGATTTAGACGATCAAAGCATCTTGCTCAAACACGAGCTCACACCCACTCAGCCTGTGCATCTACCAACACCACAGCCGCATCGAGGCCCAGGGAGCATTTAGTGTGCATGTAAAAGCTGCATGCACGCACAGAGCTTGCCAAAATATTATAAAATCATCTGCTCAAGTTTCCACCCCCACGAACACTACAACACCCAAAAAGAAGGAGAATTTCAGACAGAAGCTGAACCCTGGCCAAAAACATCATGCTGCGAGCAAAAGCAAAGAGCGTAGAAAACATGACATCACAGCAAGAAGGACCGGGAAGCTTGCAACACATCTGGCAGCTACGCTTAGTTTAGCTGCTGTCAAACAGATGGATGAATGCTTCACATTTGGAGCTCCACTTACTGAGGCTTTACAGTCGTTAGCAAGTAATTATCAAATACCTACGTAGCTCCTCAAAAGACATTTTATTCTAGGCAGCAGCACAGACTTTGAACAACTGCAACAAAGCATTATATATATATATATACACTACTGTATACAGTATATAAAAAAAGAATAAAATACCCCCTTGGCCTTTATCCTGCAGTCATTGTAGTCAAACTAAAAACACATTTTAGAGTTCATTCTTACTCACGAAGGTCAGCGGTTCTTTTTTTTTTGTTTTTTTTTTTTGGGTGTGTGAAATCAAATTAAATTGCTGTTCATGAAGAAAATCTGGCAACTCAAGCAGTTTTAAGTAACATTTGAAGGATTTTGTCAATGCCACTTCCCGCCATAGCTGCATGTTTTTATAATGTAAAGCTGCAGGGGCAAAGGGGGAATCTTTTTTTTATTTTTTTTTTTTAGGTTTTCTACTTTCATTTTCTTTAGAAGGGAAGATTATGGAAAGCCTTTGTGACATATAATAAAACCACACTCCTAACTAATTACTTCATGAAATACTGTATCTGGTACTATAATAGCAACAGCATCCCTCTTGGTAAAAATGACATTTTTGGAAACAGTAATACATGGTTGCTTATTATTTTTTATTAAGAAGTCATAAAAATAGTGGATGTTTCTAATAATGATGTCTGTTTTTATAAAATTTTCAATTTGAATATGTATATAAAATGAAACGAGTGAAAGCAAGACTATAGATAAATGAAGTGCATGTTTCTTCTTCAGAGGCCGGTAATGTTCAAGGAACACACTATTTGGAGCCGAAAGACTCGTGAACAGTTTGAAGTTTTGAACGACGACAGTGGAACTATCTGAAATGGTGATTGTGGATAAGACAAAAGAAAGTCTGGGTATCCAAAATGATCATTTTGATTAAGATGATTTAAATTGTTATTAACCATATGATGATCCTAGCTGAGCGTACCTCTGCAGTAGTTCTGCTCATCAGCAGTAAAACCTGGTGAACAGCGAATGGTGGGCTGGGGGACCCTTGAGACCTGGGGCTGGCTCGGTTGGACGACGGGGGCTTGTGGTGCGTGGTCAGGCTGCGTCCCCTCCTCTGGCCTGTCCACTGTGACGTAGATGATGGCGTTCTTGGGGAGGCAGAGGTATCCCCCGAAGTTGTTGATGCATTTCATCCCTCCTTTGCAGGCATTATCTAACAGCTCGCATTCGTCAATGTCTGACCCAAAAGCCAAGGATGGAAAGACAAAATGAAATGAAATGTGCCAGCTAGTGTAAAAATCTTTCTTCTGTCTGTCTTTATTTGCTGGTTGTGAGAGTTTAATGAACCCCGCCAGAGTGGGCAAAATTAATTATGGCTCATTTGTAAAGTAAAAAAAATCTGTTAGTGAATCATAATCAATTGATAAAAGTGAGATTTAAATACCTACAGAGTAAACTGCCTTAAAAAATTAACAGTTGAATGAGTAAACACTTGGACACACTTATGTTATTTTAATCCTAGTGATGCTGTATACACTATTCAAATAAATGCAACCTCTGTTCAGTTTAATTTATAGTTTAAAATAAATAAAGGAGGAAAATAAGCACGACTCATCAAATTGCGCAAACGAGGCAACGAAGGTTTCTCACCTCTGCACTGCTCTTTGACTTTATCATAGGTGTACCCCTCTGTGCACTGTTCCAAAGAAATACAGCATAAAATAGGACATACGTTCCGTTTTTTTTTTTTTTTTTTAAACCATTGAAGACAAAACTGCGCAGTTTGTGTTCCAGGGAGTCAGATTGTACTCACTGTGTAGGTGACGGGCTCCTCGGGCTCCTGGGAGAGGACCTGAGTGAAAACCGCACAGAGACACACGCAGAAGCCCAGCATGTTGACCAAAACCACGGGAGCAGCTCTGGAACAAGACGCAGAGGGAGCGTGCACGATCATTTTCTGCTTGACAAGCCTACACGTTTTAATACTGGTTATTACATCACTGATGGCACTGCCTAACGAGCCCCAACACCTCCCGCTGCTGCTCTCATGTTTGTGTTGGCAGCTCTCCAGCTCAGTGTGCGGCTCCAACCCAGAGAAGTGGGGTCTTTTTCTCTCCTGTTGTTTTTTCTCTCCAAACGGATCTGTGCGTAAAGCGCGTAAAGACCGCGCGTAAAAGTGTTCCCGTGTGCCAAAGCCAGGGACGCGCAGATAAGTTAAAATTAAATGCGTCTCATGCAAATTTGTTGTCTTTTATAACGTCTTCGTGACACTTGTCCAAGAGCATGTCACAAAAACGAGCAAATTACGTGAAAAAATAAATAAAGAGGATTTCCCCTTTAATTCAATATTCCCCGGACCAGCAGGTATCGGGATGGGTTGTAATGTTGAGAAACAGCAAAACGGTGAGAGTCTGCGCTCTGGTTCCAGGTTTGGAAACGTACCTTGCAGCACCTGTGGTTATTCCACCTCTCCTGACGCGCTGAAAGATAAAGGCTCTGGTTTCTGGACGTGCGCGAAGCGAGCTTTTGCCTCTCCAACTGCGCAGAGGATGTTAGGCTTTGGACTGAGGACAAGCTGGTGGTGAACATGCGGTGAGTGCATGGGGAGGGGAGGGGATGCCGGGCAGGTTGTCTCTCACCGGGCGGGGTACAGTAAACCATGGCTCCCTCTATGGATTGATGAACAGAGAGGGATTACCAGAAAATTATAGAACTCCTCATGGAAGTGCCCAGATATAAAAAACAAACAAACAGCTAAATATTAAGCTGGCACATGTTTTTATTGGGCACGGTTTATTTGGCACTTGTACCCAACTCACAGTGACTGTGCGCATGTGCAGCAGGTGTTCTGATCAAACCCTGCGTTGAAGAGCTCTGTCAGTGGCCTCTACATTAGGCTTCAAACCGTTTCATGGTGTTTACACGTTGCTTTCGCTTAAGGAACATCTGCTGCATCTGGCACGGCTGCTGGGATGTCTCAGGGGTGAAGACACAGTAAGTTATTGTGTTTGTGCGCGCCAGCAGCTTGCTGAAAGATTGGGAAGAGAGGGGGTGGGGGAAGATTTGGCACAAGCTCTCTTCATGGTGACCTTCTGACTCCTCAGAGGGTGTAAACACAGGCAGGTAGATGCTGCAACGAGGGGCGGGGGGGGGGGGGGGGCGTTAAAAAAAAAATTTTAAAACAAAAATAA
>JARVLU010000001.1:41046490-41063752 GCA_031762415.1 Simpsonichthys santanae | reverse complement strand
CCCCCCCCCCCCCCCCCCCCCCCCCCCCCCCCCCCCCCCCCCCCCCCCCCCCCCCCCCCCCCCCCCCCCCCCCCCGTTAACTTAAGACTTTTACAAGAAAAATCAATGAACATTTAAATTTAAGAACCAAGTGTTTAACGTTCCCAGTGGACGTGCTCTGCACACAAATCCATAAAACACTAAGAATCAAAATTCTTCCAGTTCAGTTTAATACACGACACACACACACACACAAAAAAACCCCACAATCTTTAACTTTTTAGTCAAAGTTTATTTTCCTTAAGCTGTTAAAAACATGCAATATTCACTGCGATGAAGTTCAAAATTAATCAAGCTGCAACGACAGATTAAACACTGACAAGAGGATGAGGGAACTTTCCCTTTGGTTCTGGTGAGACAGACATACACTAAAGTTTGTTGTATGAAATATCTTTTCCACACTTGATCTTATAAAAGAAGCAATTAAACATGTTCATGTATTAGAATTTAATTGTTCCCAACCCTGGTCCTTGCGGAACACCATCCTGCATGTTTTAGTTGTTTCCCTGCTCCAACGCACCTGATTCAGTTATTTAATTACTTCCTCAAGTTCTGCAGAAGCCTGCAACTCACCCATTTATTAAAAGCAGGTGTGTCAGAGCAGAGAAACGACTAAAACATGCATGATGGTGTTCCTCAAGGACCAGGGTTGGGAACCCCTGCAATGATTAGATTATATGCACAAAAAAGTAACCCTTCAAGAAAAACATGTACAGTATACTCCTTTGTACAATCTCATGTATAACTCGGGAGAGGGATACGAAACTACAGTACATTCAAGGGTGACCAGCATTTACAGACTCACAAATATGTTGAAACATTAAATACAGGTAATTATAGCTCGAGCTGGTATTTTGTGACGTTTCTTTGGATGCTGAAGGCAACGCATCAGGTACTGTTGGCAGGTAAACATCAGCCAATCAGTTCCTGATGCAGTACCATCCACATCAGAGAGCTCTTTCACTCCAACGTCTAAATGAAACTCGTTCTCTGTCCTTCTAATTCAAACTTGTCCAAACAAGACATTACGCTTTTGATGCTGCACTAATACAATAGCCAGTACTGTACAGTACACATCATCATAAGTCAAGATGGCAGCAGAAGCATCTGGATGGTGTTTTCATGCAAATTCAAAATGGGCACGCATTACGAGATGAGGCTGGACTTCAAAAGAGAGGAGAAAAGTGGGGAACGGGGTTCGTGAGAGACGAAGGAGCAGACACAGAGGGTGTCTATGAGATGTGCTTGTGTAATTGCAGTGACATCTTCATTGAGAGTCCTCCATCTCCTTCCTGTGCGCGCCAAAGGGCTGCGTTGACGCCGGTCGATGTGGAGAGCAGCCTGGGCGCCGTGTTTAGCATAATCCCAGAGGCCATTGTGAGAGCAGCTAGTGAACGACTCACAGTTGCCAGCTGAGATTTCACCAAAACACAGCAGAACACGAGGAGAACAGGACGAGACGGGAAAATCAGAGAGGCAGAGGGGAGATGCTCTGCTGATAAACCAAAGTAAAAAAAATAGGTGATAAACATTGAAGCTGAAGAGCAATATTCTGTGTATAAAAGTAATTCCAGTACAGTGTGTGCAGGCTTCAAAGAAGGCGAGCATGAAGTGTTCTCCCAGGTGGACTGCACCTGTTGGCCCTTATTCACCACTATAATTCATATTTTCTTTCTACTCCAGGTCTTTCTTGTAAATGGGTCCTCGAGGCTCAATGGGACTAACCTGCCTGAATAAAGGTTGAATGGATATTTTCTTTCTTTTTTTTTTTTTTTTGACCAGTCACAGAGTGGTTTGTCCGGCATGAAGAGATTAACTGAAGCTAGAGCGCAAAACCTTCTGTGAAAACAAAGATTCACCGTCAGGCAGGTTTCAAGTCGAGCTTTAGGAATCTAATAGACTTCAGTAAACATAAAATAAAAACAATTAAAAAGTAAATAAATAAGAAAACACACGGGGCCAAGTGTTCATTGTCTGATGTACAAACTAAAGATGAAACACGAGAGTTTAAGGCAAACTGCAGAATCTCTACAGGTGATTGTGAGAATAAACAGCATCGTCACAGTTGCCTGCAGAGATTACCCAGTTAGCCTTTAGGATTCTCACCCGAGCCTTGTCTAACACACACGCTGTTCTGTGGTGGGTGTGTTGTATCTAGAAGAGTCAATTGACAGCAGATGTCTAACAACAATCAGTATAAAGACAGCTCTGACCCCCTCTTTCCCCGCTGATCCCCTAAAGGTCTCGTGTTACCATGGTGATTAGGCCAAGGCACGTGCCTCACATTGTTGGGCCGCATCTTCCAGGGTCAACCGCACACCCAGTCAGAGGTCAGAGGTCACCCAGGCATCCCGCTCAGGTCACGCCTCGCCAGCTTTCAGCCTTTGACCCCCACCAACAAACACTGGAACAAATTGAGAGATTGGGAGAAGGAGGTGACAAAAAAATAAAAGGGACATGTCCCAAAAATCACGTGTGTTTAAAACTCCTGACAAATGTGGCACTTTGTTCTGCTTCAGGCACCTTCCAGTCCAGATGAGCAGTTTGTTGCTGAAAAGAATTGTGGCAAAGTTGCTCTGCAGGTTGTTGTATGTCGCCCTCTAGTGGTAAAGTTTTACACTTAAGTTTGAAAGTTAAAGAGAGAAAATAAAAATTACAAACTAAACCAACAACAATAAATAAAGACTATTAAACTCTGACTATGAAATTGTACTAATTATACGATCAACTGGTGTTTAAATAAAACATCCTGTTTTGTATTGCAACGAAAGACATCCGTACAGTCATGTATAAATGAGGCTGATTTAATTTGACCCAACTTTGCATTTAATTAACAAAACTCCACAAAGACGCCACAGTTTAACCAACCAAAACAAACATATCAAGACATTTCAGCTCGTTTCTGGCCAAAAGGAGCGTTCTTTTTACGACTGTTGGAATATTCAGGTCAGCGAGTTGCAAAGTGTTGCTCAGACGTTAACAAAAGAAAAAAACTTAAGTTTATTAAACGGAACAGGCTGACAGTCCACACTTTGTTAGGCAGTGAATGAACAGAGTGGTTTTGACAGGCCTAACCTCTTAAGCTTTGGGTCCCACTGAGCTCGGCACAGCTAGAGCTAAATGCCATCTGTCCCAGCAACATGAGCCCCCACTTCCACCCCCCCCCCCCCAACCTGTCCCCAACAGTTTGGCATACAATCATGGAAGTGCTATTAAAACAAAAAATGGACAAATAAAATATTTCCAGTCAATCTAAAGGCTTGTTTATTAGTAAAATATTTTTAGGATGTCAAAGTTAAACACAAATTTAAAAAAACAAACAAGTTTCTCATAAAGAAATGGAATATTCACTTTAAATAATCAGCAAAACACATCTGTATTAGAAGAATTCAAAGAAAGTTAGCATGAACACTAGACCTGTCGAGATAAACAATAAATCAAATAATCGCACAATAAATAAAAATTATCACCCTCATTTTCCTTTATCGGCTTTATCGTTTCTTCATGTCTCTTTCTACTGAAGACACTAGATGACAAAAAGCTCAATGCTGACCCCTCCCTTTCTCTTTTCTCTTTAAAATCCATTTTATCCATCCAAAAACCCATTTTTGGATGGATAAAAGCAGCTAAGCTACGAGCTAAGCTAACAGGCTGACCTCGGGTTTGGAAAAACTTCCATCTTGTCGAAGCTCCAAAATTCACGGTTGAAACCCGAGCCTTTGTGTAAAAAGTTGTTTTTCTCTGCAAAAGAAGCTGAGAACTTGTTTACTGATTTTTATTAAAAGCTTTTAGTGAAGAATGCTATGCTAAAGAGCTCAAACCACACCGAGCGTCCACCATATTGAAAACCGAAGAGAGACAGCCCATGTCACGTCAAGGGGCCTCCCTCCCGTTTTTCCTAAAGAGACACGCTGCTTGCTCCCTCACTATCCATCCTTCAGTTCAAACACTCTTATACTGCCATCTGGTGGTCTAAAAAATGTATTACATTCAAAACAAATTAACCAACATTTCTTCTTAAATTTGACAATAATTACTAATTATTGTCGAATTTCAAGCAATATTATCGTTTATCGCAATAATTTCTGAGACAATTAATCGCCCAGCAAAATTTGTTGTCGTGACAGGCCTAATGAACAAACTTAAAAATTGCTGTGAGTGAAGTTGGTGGATTACTTAAAGTAAAATTTACACCTGCAGCTTACTTCGTTGACATTCACCAACTCCACTGTGAGGTTAAACTAAAAAAATAAATAAAAGCTGAGTCGGAGATGAAAGAGGGGGAATAAAAATAAAAACTAGGACTACATCTGGAAGAGTGGCCCATTTGTCTGCTCTGTGACGACTAAAAATGATCAATAAAAGTCGTGTTTACAAAAAAAGTAATGCCTGTAAAAGTACAGGCAGGAATTTATAAGCATTTTTACCTATCATTTCTTTTACTATGAATTTAGGGCACATTAACTTGTGCTAATTAACAGTTGTTTGCTTCAGTTAATCTTTAAGCGTTACTCATGTGTACTAATTGAGTCACCTTAACGACTTTAACATAAAGCGCTGCACAACAAAACGATGTTCTCCTATGAACTTTAGCCTCCGTCCATTCACAGCCGTCTGCTCCGTTAGCTGTCATCGAATGTGAAGAGCAGCAGAAAACAACCTCCGTGCCCTGCAGCCCTGTAGTGTGCACTTAAGCACTTCATTAATGTCCTGGACATTCACTGTACGAGCAATTGTCCTCCTCCAACAAAAAGACTGACGCGTTTCATCAGTTGGAAGCAGATTTATCAAAGCAGTCTGATACAATAGATGGAGCAGCTCGAATCGTGAAACAAGGCTGCATGAGGCCTCCTGGTGGGGCATATTGTACTGTTTGTTGACGGTCCGGTTTGAACTAAAAGACGCATATAGGGATGTTCAGATAGAAATACTGTTGTACAGTTACCACGAGTCAGTAAATGTGTGTACAAGTGCAACGTGCAGCATGTAGGAGTCCATGCTGAGTGATGCAGACAACCAACAGGCCTCTATGCGCAGTGGCTAAAAACAATTGGGATCTGGATGAACTGATGTGACATGTGTATTAATTCCTGTCTTTCCGTTGGGAGGCGTCTGCAGAGGTGAAAGACAGAAAAAAAAATGGACAGAGAAAAGGAGGGAAAGAGGATGGGGGGGGGGGGGGGGGCACGGCAAAGCCTGGGAAAGTCAAACCAATCAAAGTGCAACAGTTTGAGCTTCACTGATGAATGTTTGGGTGGTTTCATCTACTGCACAACCATATTAAAAATTAAGACGGCTGGAAATGTGATGAATGTACAAAAAGAAAAAAATGTATCTCTGTCTCTTTCAGCATCTGGTAAGTTTTTCCTCTTAGCGACTGCTGACAAATTCATCCATTGGCTTGTTAAAACAGACAAGTTCCCACATAAGATCAATGAAATGTTCCTTCTGTTTCCCATTTTCAGAGAGCCAAGAATCAACAAAATGACTTGAACATACAAAAAAAAAAAAAAAAAAGTGGCAACTTTTCTGCTAATATTTTAGATAATATAAGCTAAATCACTAAATCTTGCATCTTCAGCTTATAGAAGGATTTACCCTTTTTAAACAATCCCGTATTTGAACTGCTGCACTAATTAAAACAAAATACCTGAAGGCGTGACTACATTTTATTCTACTGCGTCACACGGTGTCAAGCACGTTTTATTTTGCCGTTTAGTGCATGAGACCAGGTTTTTGCCCCCTGCACTGCAGTCTCACATGAGACGATGAGCTGACTCCTCACCATCCACGTCATATTTACATCTCATCTCAGCTACTTCCCCCCCATGCATTGCTTTAACCTCATATCGCTCCATGTCCTATGCACACATGAATGACTGCAATTATAATTTCATATGCTTCTGTGTATCAGCCACCCGAGCAATTTTCTGTAATTTAAATGGGAATTTATGTCTCATGTAAATGAACAGGGAGTCCACTGGAGGACTGGCCATTTTCCTGGGAGCCTTCATCCTCTTTAGATAAGACAGAGCTGAATGACGCCTCATAATCTTCCCCCTCATGTAAAGACAGAATCAGACAAAATATAAAAGATTAACTGGTTAAAAAAGAAATTTGGGGGACATTTTTCTTTAAAGTTACTGATTTCTGCACCCGTCCATCTAACACACACATTAAGTTTATTTAATCACGTTTACATGATTTTGAACACCTGAATTAACATATTTAAAGTTGTTTCCTTTAGACTTATCTGAGCAAGTGAATTCACAATAATATTATATCATAGAACATTTTAGAAAATTAATGTTACTAGTTTATTTTTGGTCATTTGTGTGCTTTTTAATTGCATAAATTAACTCAGTGGAAGTGTAAGGATTGTTCATGTCACTGCACCTGCTTGTAAACGTAACAGAGACAGAACTTACAGGTTTCACAGACAAGAACGTCTGTCATTATTATGAGTATTGTGTTATGAATAGATCAAGGTTTATGTTTAGATGTTAAAGTTATTGACTAAATTATATCAGTATGAAAAGTCACATGTGGATCTTAATGTTGAGTCACATCACTGCAAACATCCAAAGCCTTTTTATTTAACCAAACTACACCGTTACGTATCAGTCATGTCGTTTCTATTGATTCGTATTTTAGGAATTCCCAATTTCAACTATTTTCAGTCTGGACAATAAGATGTTTGATTAAAAGTGGTTACGTTCACGCTTATTAAGAAAATGTTATTTCACCATCGCCACAAACATCATTTGGACCTTTTTTTAGAAAAGTATTTTCTAGCTGAGGCGCTGGGTTAAATTCGTATGTTCTTTCAGAAAAAAAAAAATCATTTAAACATGAAGTAAATCTGTAAATGTCTATGTGTCAAACTCGTGGCCCGAGGGCCAAATATGGCCCCTCTCAACGTCTCATCTGGTCCCTAAGATGATATTTTAGAAGTAAAAATATTTTTATTGCTTTTCATTTTACTTCAAAACTGAGCCTACTTTAGTTAAGACTTCTCATGACAGTTGGACAACCATAAACCAAGAAAACTAGCTTGAATTTTTCAGTAATATTTAATTTTGATACAGTAAAAGTGACAAAAACGTCAAATGAGACTGACCAAACTCTTGTTGAGGAACCTGCAGCAAAGAAAATATATCCTGCATCTGACTGGAGGTCACGTTGACTAAAACTGGCCCTTGATTTGAAATAAGTTTTTAATTTTGGCTCCCTAACTGACTTTTACACCCTACCTCATTTAGCCATTTTGGTGAAAACTTTTGATTTTTAATAAAAATACTATTTTTTTAAAAAGCCAATTGATTTGAATATGTATTATTTTCAAGGAAACATTTGTCTACATTCGGTTTTATTCCACATATCTGCTGTCTTAGGTCAAATGAATGTGAAACGACTCTTCCTGCTTGTTAAACTGTATTAATATACTGTATTTAAAATATAAATGATTGATCGCCTAGTTCACAGTGATATTTCCATCTGCTGCTAACTGCATTATTTTAATAGCAGCAACATTTTATATGCTCTCCTGAACGGGCACTCATCTCCATTTCCCTTGATCAAAAAACTTTATTTTTAGCGTTAATCTATCAAGACTTGGGCCAACGTGGAGCAATACCTTGACGGCATCCTTGATTCTCTAAATATGCTGATAAATTTAACGTTGAGTCTACAGTGTGGTTGTACTTGGAAGACAAAGCTGAATATAGATGTTTATTAGTTAGTTAGTCCTAAAAAAGAAAGGCACACATTAAAGGAGAAGTAGAGAAAAATATATTGAGGAATAAAGTAGCGCCATCGCAAGGCGAGCTACAGTGACAGTGAGACTGGCTCAGACATCTTAGGTTATCTGCTATGTTACTGAAGTGCAAATAGAAAATGCTTTTTAAGTGTATTTTTTAAAATAAAGCCACAAAACTTACCTTGTGCAGATCATGCAAATAAATTATCAAAAGCTCTTTTTAAAAAAAAAATGCATGCCACATTGAACCATTTATGATGTTTGAGTTTTGGAACAAGGATGAGACAGAGTCCAAGAAAAAAAAAAAAAAAAAAAAAAACCCAATCAAATAAACAAATAAGAATGCAGCGCTCCAGGTAAAGTGCTGTCTAATCCTGGGAGAGGACTTCAGGGACCAGCAAAAAGAGCAAGGCAGCCCACATTTGTGATTGATGGTCTCTGTCTGTGCAATAGCTGACTGAGCAACAAGCACAACTCTCCTATTCAAACACTTAATGGCATGCACACATCTCACAGTGTGCTCAGCTTCACGTTTATACACTGAAACCTAGACGTGCTTTATGGAGCGTTGAATACAGACGGACAAATCAGGGTTGTTAGGAGCTCGTTTGGCAGAAGAACATACCACAGGAACTGTGGCATCTTGGTTTGGAGCCTGGGTTGGCACCTTTTATTCCCCGCTTCTTCTTCTTCATCCCGTAGACTGATGGAAAAACAAAAGACAATTAAATAAAAGTTATTTTGAATAAATGTGCATACATGGTCACACTTTTGTTGATTTATGGATTAACAATGGTGAATACTGTAGGAGGACTTTGCTGGCAAGTCTCGATCCTGGCATGTCTCTCCTCTGGTGCCAAGACATGTCAGCTCTGGCTTTAGGCCAGACTGGGCCGGTCGCCACCACTGCCCCTAGCTTAGTGCTGACACATCGCTACAATCAGCCAGGGAGGAGACCTCTGGAAGATGCTGAAACATCAGCAAGGCACCGTTTCTGAAACACGAGGAGGGACGCACTTGGTCATCTACCGCTGAATACTATCCCATTTGAGTGTTTCTGTGAGGCCGTAAAGGTTTGCAGGGGGGATGCAGATGCAGTAAGACGGCCACACCCCTTTACACCAGCATATACGATCACTCCCCAAAACATAACTGTTTTTTTTTCCTCTCCTGGGAAGAAAAACAGGTGAAAATATTAATATTTTCATTCTCAGAGGTTAGTGTTGTTATTCAACGTGTAACCCCAAGGTGCTATAATCATAAAACAAATGCTTACAGGTTGAATATTTTACAAGATTACTATTAAAAAAAAAACTATGTATTCAATATTAACTTGGGATCTAGTTTCCAATCTCTAATTGGGATTTTTTTGTTGTGAACATGTCAAGTATGAGGATTTTCTGCACATGGAAAAAATAACAAGACAAACAACTTACAATGATCTAAAGTAGCAACACAGAAACGAACACGATGTAAGTTATTAAGTTTTTTTTTCAAGATAAATCTTTTGACAATAATGTTTTATTTTGTGCCATGCAAATGAGAGAAACGAAAATGTTATCGATATGCGCAGATATAACCTGGAGTGCCACTGATTGATGATTCCAACCTTCTCCCTGTAGCCTTGTTTGTGACCTCTGACCTCTCACCCCTCCAGGGGCTAAACTTATTACCCTTTGACTCTTCTGACCTCTGCTTTGAAAGGAGCTACACTGAAGGATGACCACAGCTCAGGTCCTATTGGCCACCTTCTGACCAAGCTGTGGCCAGAGGGCTGACCATCAGGACCCTAGCGAGATGCGGCCCTGGCCCTGCCACACGCTTTGTGGATAATACTATTAACAGGTCAATAGTAAACTAAAAAAAAGACAGAGGGGACACTGCTTTAACCATGAGGAGGAGCAGGAGAAAGGAGGAGCAGGGAGTTATCTTAAGAACAAATTTGCTAACTAGACGTGGGGGTTATTTGTAATTTATTTTTGAATAATTGGGCACCAAACAGTGGAATGAGTTAACTTGGACACATTTTTACGGAAGTGTCAAAACGACACATTAACTGTCCTGAAATATTATTTGAAAAAGAAAAACACGGTTCTTGACACATTAATCTGGTACTTGTTTCCAGATTTGTGTTAAACAGAAAATACAAGAATACGTTACTGGATTACGTTCTGGAATAAGGTTCTGGATAAAATATGTTCTGGGTAATGTATTGAACGGTTAGTTCGTATGAACACCAATAAGACAGTTTAAAAAAAAAAGCTTTTGTTCATGTCATCCAAGTTAAACGAGCACATCAAACGACATGCAGGATGTGAAAATGTTGATTTGTAAACGTGAAACCCTTTGGATTCCGTTTGATATAGGAATAAAATCTCTTTATAATTTGTTTTATTGCTTAAAATGAATATTGCGTTTTACTGTACCTCCATCTCGAGGATGAACAGAAGACGGCTGTAATGTCTGCAAGCACACCACGTTTCATACAAGACATGTGCTCTTCCTCACACACCCCATTACACCATTATTAGCCATTTTTGCTGCAATTTCTTTCTTATTTATTTATTTTTTGTCATTAAGCTCACTATTTGGCTCGGTAGGTATTCTGCAAACACGGTTTTTGTATATTTTTTTAATAAGAAGGGAAAAATGTTGCATTACTTTACCATATTTTGTTATCTTAATGTGTATTAGCCACCTAAAAAAAAAGAAACAAACTTTCTTGTGTTTAGTTTAAACTTTTTTTCCTCCTCATTCAATTCGATTATCGATATTAAAACTAGAAAACATTTATTTTGCTGTATTTCTTTTGACCTTATTTGACCGAGAGCCCTCACCCAAATATGATAAGTACGCATATAGAGGGGGGGCATACATAATGCGCTTTGTTTCCCTCTACCTATAAATGTGCCAATAAAGATGAAACTTGAGATTAAATAATGCAACGAGCAGTCAAAGACCTGACCCTTAAAGGATATGATTGAAAAAAACGCAGTTTAAGAAATAAAATCAAAACACTTGTTCCTGCTAGAACTGACTCTGCTGAAGTTCTCAGACCTGAGGCCACAGTGGAGCTTGTAAACAACTGTATGAGCTCGCCTCAGACTCACACATGCAGTCCCACATGCACACGAGCAGCAGAGGCTCTGTGATCACTCTGAAACACGGCGAGGGGAAATTTGCCATCAAAAAGAAAGAGAAAGCAAATGAAGAACTGTTGCCATCAAAAAGAAAGAGAAAGCAAATAAAGAAGTGAATGAGAATAATGCAGAAAAGAAGCAGAAGATAAAATACCTTCTAAAGCATCCATGTCTTGAGAGAAGGGTGGGACACCTGCAGAAGCTCGCGTGGTCCATCCACAGCCACTCAGCAACTGCTGCCTCATGAAGTGTGTGTATGAGCCTCAGGGAGAGCATGTGTGTGTGTCGCTGGCTGAGGGAGGGGATCCTACCGTCCTACCCCTCCTCCTCCACAGGACTGTGCCTGCCTAACAGGATGGAGGGGTAGGTGGGGCCACTGCAATAAAGCAAACACATACACATTTTTCTATGGTTGTTATGTCCTCGCTTCTCTACTGTTTCCCGCCTCCACACTTCCATCTCCTGTCTCTTTCCAAGACTTGCACTCTCCCTTGCAGACGTGCTCTCGTTCCTCCTGCCTCGTGCTTGAATCCCTGTCTGCCAGCCTCTTAAAACTCCACCTTTCGTCCTCCACCCTTCTCTGCTTCCTCACTCGCCGGGTCGTCGTCATATTAACATGCTCTCGTTAATCTGGAGGGGAGTTGGACATATGCTGTTTTTGTTTTTTTTGGCTGGTGGTCCACATCCTGCTCAAACTCCTGGTGTGTGTCCTGTTGGTGTTTAGTCTCGTAATACCACAGAGCTAAGATTAAGTGGGATGGTCAGAGAGGGTGGTGTGGTGGAGGGACGAGAGGAGAGGAGTGCTGACATGAAGCACAACAGTAAGGCGCACTTTAACCTTTCGTGGTTCTTCTTGCTGGGGGTCTGTTTGCCACCCACCCTCCTTCCCTTCGTTCATCCAGCTGCCAAACAAATGTCCCATCTGATGCAGAGAGTAACCATCCCCACATAAATCATTCTCTTATTCCACTGGCCACACATTACATTGGAAGTATTGATTTTTCTCTTCCCCCCCCCCCCCCACCCCTTGCAGTAGTGATTGCAAGAAAACCCTGCACACTGGTCACAAACAGGAAGTGGAAGAACAAACCACGACTGTGCTTCGATTGACCACAATGGCGGACACTCTGTGCACTGGATGCAACAATCAGAATGAGAAGTGTATGATTCTCTGCTCCGCTCTCACGTAATGGGACGATTAAATGCAGCACGTACTTTGTAGAAATGAAAGCAGATGGGTAAGATGTAGAATCAACTTCCAGCCGGATTGTCTTCGAAACGACCACAGAGGCATCATGGAGAACTTTTGTCTTTTTGGTTTTTCCAAAAGTGGGACTATGTCGCCAATATTCCACATTCTGCTGCAGCTCCATAAAAACACAATTTTGAGTTAGGCAGGGGTAAAAAGCAGGACATTTTCTTGTAAAGGGCAAATCTTAAATGATGGATTTAAATGATGCACTGTTTTTAGGTGACCATCAGATGAGCAAACGCTACGGTTTCCATGACAGCACAGCTGAGGACACTTTGAACTCTGACCTTCTACTTCTGCCTGGGCTCTGAATCAGTGACCAAGCCAAGGGTCCATCATAAAGGAGGGTCAGCAGGGGTCAAATGGTAATGACCTCTCTCTGATTATGCAACACCACCATATCAGCCCCCTTCCAAACCACATCCAAGCTTTATTTATCCAAGTCAAAGCAGAGCACCTCACAGAAGGTGATGCTGTGTGTGCATCATGAAGTATGTGAAAGATAATCACGAGTGGATTTCATGATTTTTAATCTTCCATCGCAAATTTTATTGCTACTAAGAGTTGGACTGGCCTGGACTGTTTCACAACTCCCATTTGGCTCGGGCCTGACAAAGTAGTCAGGGAACACGACTCGTGGTTTCAATAAGAGCAGCGACTGAAGGCTGAACGTGCGCTGCAAACAGGAGAACAGGTACGGACGATGCACATGATGAGTCAGCAAAAGTTGCATGTGGCATGATGACAGATATTCACAATAAAAATCAGCCTGTCCAGAATGGGTGCGCCAATAGAGCAAACAGTTAAAGATGTCTCGAGAGGCGGTATAGGGTGGATGTTTTTGGGAGGATGGCACTGTCTTGAGGAGGAGAAACTGGGTTGGAAGAAAAGGGGTGGGAGGGAACAGATGAAGGGTGGAGGGACTGATCAGAGGGGTGCCAGACACAAAGAGGCCAGGTCATGGCCAGTGGCACGCGATGGGCAGATTAACCAGCGTTTCCTCCCCTAACTGAAGCATTAGGACACCTGACTGAGTCCCGCCAATGGCAGACAGCCAAGGATTTGTAGGAAGGGGGGGAACTGGGGCTCGCCTTTCAACGCTCTAGCTCATGGACAACACAAAGAAGGGTGGGGTGATGCTCGTGGGGGGAATACGGGGAGATGGGGCTGGTGGCTTGGAGTTGGAAGGGGGGGATACAAGCCTTACCCCTCACCATCTGCTGCCCAGGGTAAGTGAGGACAGGGGCAGGGCCAGAGCGTGGGGTGGAGTATGTGAGCACGCGCACGGGAAGCACACGTGTATCTGCGTGCACGCACCTGTTGGTGTGTGGGTGGAATGGCAGATGGACAGGGCAAACTCCTGGCACTACAGCTTCAGTGTTAGCTATCCTACATTAAGGAACCCCACCCCCCACATTCCTAACCCCTGTTTACCACAGTGCCAGCCAATTCTGCTCAGTTTGATTAAGATATCCACAATTAGAGACAATGTGGGTGAGCGTGTGTGCAAACTACAAACCGCTCATCTACAAGGCTGTTCGTCAGCTTTTTATGGACCAACGCAGATTTGCAGGTTCACATTTTAAGAGAAGTGACATATTTTCATTTAAATTTATGAATTACAACTACATTTAATTATGCCTATTGAAAATTCCAAGGTGTCGACTTCGATCTGTTTACGTTGCCCGTCTTTAAAAACAAAAAGGGGGTCAGAGCAGCAGACAGTTCAGTCTTGCTTAACAGTAATCTGAAAATGCCCGTAATCCTCCATACAGAGTCCTTCTGGAGGTTGTGGGTATCGCTTTGAGAGGTGTAACCTCATCTCAGTTTAGCAGCCATGTGTCCGATCAAGTTTGACACGCAACCAGAGCCTTACAGCCGCCAGGGCGCACACAGAGAGACGAGGCTCAGTAAATCTCCGTTAGTCACTCAGTGAATCATTAGGCCAATATTTGGTACTCAATACAGAGTGGATTCAAGTTGCTAAGATAATTATTGCCAGCTTCACTAAAAGGTGGACGATCATCATGCAGTTGCTTTGGTCAGTCACAAAAACTGTACTGACTGTCAATTATAAAGATACTGATTTTAAATTTGATGTGGTAGTAGCTGGAGTTCATGCACAATCTTTAATTGTTTGCCATGCAAGATGGCGGGTGATATTAATGTTATGAAGGAATGCTAGGCCTTTTGTTCAACTCACTGTTGAAAAAGATAGATGGGACCAATTGCTTTGTGTCATAATTAACTTGAAGTATGCTCAATTCCTAACAGAATACCAAAAAAACGTATTATTATTTTCCTCCACTTCATAGTTTTTAGAAAGTATACAAAAATTGGAGCTTCAGTAATGGTGAAGTGGCATGGTATACCAAAATGCACAGTAAAATAGAGAATCTTGTTAACAACCTGGTCCTCATTGTTAAAGATTTTTATTGTATACCATTTACGCAGATTGTGTCTTGCAGAATGCACAAAGTTTGACTTGCTTTTGGTTCAAGATGGACAGCACAGAACAGCCATCCATGCCCCCTTTTTCACATCCAGGAAAACAACCTACATAACAAAATGACATTTCTTGCTATTATTTTTAGATTCATTCATCCTTTATTTAGACAGGTTAATCCCATTGAGCCTTGGGGACTCATTTAGAAGAGAGACCTGATTTTAACAAAGAGTGATGGCAACAGTAGACAATCATAAAAGAACCAATTGAGAAGAACAAATAAAAGAAAACTGTATTTAAAAAAACTAAACAAAAACAGTTTGTAAGGCGATGTAGAAAACTAAAAACAGGAACGTGTCTGCAGTGGTTGTTGCCATGAGCTTAGCAGATGTTTGAAACCACTGAGAGAGGTCAAGGTTGAGAACTTCAGATCTTTTTGCAAGATATTCTAGAAAACAGGAGTGGAGTAGGAGAAGGCCCATTTGCCTGGTTCAGTCCTCACTGGGGACACTGCAGGTAATAATGTCCTGAGAACGCACGCTGTAGCTGCACTCATGCAGAGACATGTAGGAGGAGATGTATGGAGGCAGCAGACCAAGAAGTGATTTAAAGATGAAAATGTACCAGTGGGAGGGTCTACATGAAGTTAATGATGACCAGTTAACCAGTGAATACGGGGTGCAGTGGTGGGTATGATAATCACAGCCAGTAGTGAATCTTAGTGCACCGTGATAGGCAGCGTCCAACATCTGCAAGGTGCTTGTAATGTACATGTAAATAATGTCACCATAGTCAACGGAGGGAAGGAAAGTTGTAGTCACAAGGCGTTTCCTAGCATTCAGTGTTAGACAAGATCTATGTCTGAAAAAGAAACCCAGTTTAACTTTCAGTTTCTTTACCAAGTTTTCCTCATGGAGCTTAAAAGAGAGATGCAAATTGACCAAGATAAATGGTTACACTAAGTTTTACCTGTATTTTAGCCGAGGTCATGTTCATCATTTGTGTAGGTGAACCGTAGTTCCTTCAACATGTCAGTGGTGTTAGTCCACAGACCAGTTTTCACATCTTTGGCAGCAAGAAAGCGACCAGCAGAAACCAAACAACCAAAAACAATGTACATTGTCTTTTCTTTTTCGTTTTTTTTTTTTTTCAACTAAAAGTCAAATGTAAACTCGTGAAAAATTGAGATTTATCGCAGCTACATACCTGCATCAAGTTAACTGCTGATTAGGAAAGGCTGAAGCTCCAGAGCAGAAAAATGGGAAGAAACATGGTGGTGCTTTTGAGTGGCAACAGGATAATTGTTGTGTTATCTCCTGAAAAGCTTTAATGTTTGCACAAAAAATAATTCTAAATACATATATATTATTATCACCCACCACCCAAGCAATCACTTGGAAAATAACCATTGGATGTGCAACTATACAACTGATCAACTTTTGGAGCTGAGCCATTAAAGATGGCCACCGATGATTAGCCATCTACTAAAAAGGGCTGATTCAGCTAATTTCACTGATAACTAAACTTTGGTGTTAGCTGATAATAATTCCAAAAATACACTCGAGGCATCAATTGAGTACAGGAGGCATTTTTTTTTTTTTTTTTTTTTTTTTTTTTTTTTTTTTTTTTTTTAGTTTGTTTAGAAAAAAAACATTTATTACTAAAGTCAATTTTGCATGTCAGCAAAATAGCTCATGAGCCAGTGGACAGAGTTTCCCAGAAAGTAATCGTAGGGTGTGCTTCTATGTACTTCTATGTACTTCTGTTACCTTTTGGAGTCAAAACATTCCAAGATGGCTGCCGCAACCAGCAGACCTAAAATGCATAAATGGGTAAAACTCAGTTTGAGTGACATTAATTAAAATTTGTTGTGGTAGTAGCTGTGAGTCATCCACAACTCTTATTTTAATGGAGTCCTCAGAAAGATGCTGGTGAAAATTCTCAGTCATCCAGGTCATGGTAAATTCAAAAACGTTCAAGACAAAAACAACTGGACTTCATTTGTAACAGAAGACTTTTCACTTCTCATCTGAGAAGCTTTCTCAATTCAAAGAGCAGAGAGAGTGGGGTTCAGGTTATAAAGCTGAGGTAAAATACACATACGTGTGCAGATTGACCTATCACACCTCACACCTCAGTGTCAGGGAAGTTTTGGTCAAAGGTTATGGATGTTTTTATTATTATGGCTGAGAATATTCTTCCTCTCTGCCCTGAGAACAAGAAACCCAAAACCAGCTGAAACCATCTCACAAGACACTATTTCTGCCCATGAACCATATGTTTGGGTAGATGAAGTGCACACTGTAAGAAGGCTGCAGTTGGCTTCAAGGACTCCCTCTGAACTCTGTGAATTTGTCTGAGCTGATAACGCAACTTATGGCTTTATGTGACTGATTTTCATGAATATCTATGTATGTGAAATTTGTATATTTATGTAAATTATCCTGTAGTCTGACCTTGCAAGTACTGTACTGATTAAAAATCTTCTGCTGTTGAGTGGTTTTTTTTTTTTTTTTTTTGAGTAAATAACGTCAGAGAACTGAGATTTTTCTCCAAAACTCTGTCAACTTAAAATTTCCAGTGCTTTTTTTTTTTTTTTTTTTGCATTTTACAGTGCAGTATTTAC
>JARVLU010000001.1:41012841-41024800 GCA_031762415.1 Simpsonichthys santanae | reverse complement strand
TATATATATACTATAAACCATATTTTAAAATACTGTATTTTAAAAGTGGTTTAGGGAAACTCTTGAGAATATTAGATGGCCATATTTTCACCCTCTTCTTCCAATTTATAGTCCATCTTGAGATCGATACAATCTTAATTTCTTATTCTAGAACAAGTTTAACTCGGTTTAAATGAACCTTACCAGTTGTATTTTTTTCATGTGTGACATAAACACTTTGGAGTCCTCTGTTCCTCAGCGATGAGGGGGCGGAGCCTAAATTCCAGAGTGGAATGAACTTCCTCCCGCAGCGTCACTCTGGGATAGGCTGCGAGTCGTCGAGCAACGTTTGTTGTCAGCGGTGTTTCGGGATTATAATCGTCGTTCCTAGTAGTAAGTAAAGCATTTAAGATACCCATAGCATTCTGTGGTATAATTTGTGGTTATGCTTCTGTGTTATTTGCGAAGTTGTGTGCTCGCGACTAACCGTTTGTTCCAAAGTTAAGCGACGCTCGCAACAAGAAACTTTTGCCGTGGAGGCCCTGTGTTATCTGTAGCAACAGGTCCCGATACTAGCTTTCCGTTGCCATCAGTATATTTTACGCTCTAATACTTTTTTGGGGAGATTAAACGGATTTATAAAATAATGGTACGTTTTGTGTTTTTCGACGCAGGGATACGAACTGGAGAGAAAGTAGCATCGCCTTTCCCGTCGCCAGGTTCAGGCTCCGAGGATCGACTGGTCTGTGTCGTCGCTTTCGTCGAAACTGCCCTGGTGGGGAGTTCACGCCGTGCTGGTTACCTAAATGCGGCACGACGCCAAAATGATGCCGGTAAGGTGGATTTATTTGGTAGAAGTTTTAACACTGTACTGGATACATTTTTTTTTTTTTTTTTTTTTGCCAGTTTACTACAATTTTTCTCGTGATTGTCGCTTAAAAACAACCTGGATATTTAAACTCGAGTGGCAAGTTGATCCATGGGAAGTTTTATTTGGTATGTAATTTATTTGCTTCGTGCATTCACCCCTTTAGAGTTGGTCTATTACTTTATAAGATAACACCAGCCTGAAAGATGGTGTTTAACCTCACGGATGCATTCATTTTCATCAATACACTTCCATCCTGCTCAGAGCACACAGCAGGTTGGAGGCACCTGCCAAGTCTTGCTGGCACAGACTGCCATCGAGCGCTGCGCTCCTGCCCTGTCATCACTGTAATCATCTTCATCAGAATGTCCATTGCTTTTTTTGCTGCAGCGCAAGGTCCAACCTCTCAGCACTTCCTCAGGCGTGTAAAGACGATGGTGGTGTCTGCCTTCACGCGCGCCCTGTTCGGAAATGACACCTGAAATGTGCTGACCTCCATATCCAAATCATTAAACGAAGCTAAAATGTGTAACATATGTTCACATAAAATTATTGGGGTTTATGTTCTTGGAATATTTTTGATCAGCGGTTAAGCTTGATCATAATTTTATGTTGATTATAAATAAATGTGTGCTGTTTTTAGCCAGCTTTATCTGCGAATTACTAATCTTTAAAAAGGGGGTAGTTATATTTGAATTCTTCCTTTCATGACCTTAGTCTATAGTTTACATGCATTTGTGTATTATCAGCGAGATTGGTTCCCATGGAAACCAAATAAACAGTCACCTTTGTGTGCAGGAACAGTTTATTTATCGTCCCAAAGGCATCCTTAAAGGGGCAGCACAAAGACGCAAATTAATTTCTGTCCCCCCCACAATATATATTTGTGCACTGCTTGTGTTTAAAGGAGATACAGCTTCTTGTGTTTGCCCGATAAACACAAAATGGCCTCTTTAGCAGTGTTTGATGTGAGGTATTGTCTTGTGAATCACACCAGCAGCCCATCATGACCCTGGTAGTGCAGGCTGGGGGCTTGGGGGGGCGATGAGAATGTGGTGCAATAATTGCTGGCTGGGATGGTAAATAGGGGGTCACTGTTTTCTTGCACAATGAGCTAAAGGGACTCTTTAACAGTGTGCTGTGAAGAGCACATTGTTTGTGCACCTTGTATGGCATCACCCTGATAAGGAATACTCATCCTTTATTGAACCAAAGCATTGTGTAACTCATTTACACCTGAATTACCATTTGGTATGGTTTTCAGTTTCTGCTCTCATAAATCTCATTGTTTTCTCAAATGATTTCATCTGCTTTCTTTGCAGATTTCTATGCTGGCATATCTTTTCTGTGCCCACATAAATGAGTTTATCACATACCTTTTATCATGCTTTCTTACGCTTCAACAAATCTAACTTGCTGGTTTTACAACAGTGATATGACAATGGAATGCAACGTTGTGCTTTAGGAAGCTAAACTTTTGCTGTGTGTCAACAAAAACCTGAATAAGATTTCAATGGCTGCTACATGCTTGCGTTACTATGTGGGAGACTTGATGTGGTTGTAAAACTAGACTGTTACACACTGTTTTGGACCTTTGTTTCAAGATGAATCAGAGTTATTGTTAAATTTATAGCATATTTAAAAAAGTACAGTAGTTTTTTTTAATTCCATTGTCTGTAGAACTCAAGTTATCAGTTTAATATCACTTCTAAGAAGAACCACATCATTAAGCAAGTATCATCGTATTATCTTGGGATACTGAGTCACTCAGAACTGATAATTCTGTATAAAATTTATTTCATTCTTATTATTCCAGAGGAACGGTCTCTACCACATGATTAAAATGTTGTGAACTAACATTGTTACTGTTGTGAAGTAACAGTTCTGTTGGAATGGCTGTAAATTGTATTGCACATAGTCTATTTTTTAGGCCACTGACAACCAGAACCCAGCATGTTTTAGTAATGGTCTTCTCCAGGGGCATTTGTCATGGCTGAAACTCAACTGTCAAGGAAGATCTAATATGTCAAGCCTGGAAAAGTTCATGTTGTGGCTTTCTGTACTCTGCATCTCACAGTCAGCTGTTTTTTTTATTTTTACTTTGCATGACAGAATAAACCACATATACATCATTTTAAGCTGGTGTCTGCCACATTTCCCTCTAATATTTTAACATTTGAGTCTATAAAAAACATTTTGCATTATTTAACTTCTTACGCGGTAGAATATTTTCATGGAAAACAGCTTTTAACTTTAAATATATATTTGGTAATGGCAATTGCCCTTTTCTGACACCGTCCTTTCAAACACCAACAACAATGTAACATCATAAGATAATTTACTAACAAAATAATCCTTCTAGCTTCAATTTTGATTCCCATTTCCTCTGTCTCTAAGGTTGGACTGTCTTCTTCATGTAGGCAAGAAAAAGAGAAACATTTCACAAGTGTAGATCAGGACTGATGGGGCTAAATTCTGCAAAAATTCTGAGAATCTTCACCAGCATAAATTCTGCAGGTGCATACAATGAGACAAGATGTTACAGAAAAAGCACAACTGCTTTAGAGTGTTGTAAAAGCTCCCTTTTACTCGAAAGGCTTGCAGCTGAATGATGCAAATGCCTTTCAGAGTCACTCTATACACTCTGCTGTGTGTTTCCTAACCTTTTTGCCCTTGCTGCCTCATCCTTTGGTGCAGCATAGTAAAACAGAGAGTGGGTGAAAGAGATGAAGAGAAATAAAGCAGAAAGCCATGAGGGAGTTTTCTGTTGTCTCACCTTTTTGAAGGACCACTAAGCCGGAATGGTTTCAGCTTTGGAAGCAGTGAAGAGAGTACCAAGAAGGACACGTTCACGAATGCTGCTGCAATGTCTTAGAAACTCGTAATTAGAATCAAAGAAGATTTTCTCAATAAAACTGACTGATTCATTTGCTTACAAAGGCTAAATATGTAATTGAAAGTGTGTATAGACAGAAGCAGAGCAGCCCTAAGTTGAAGAATCACCTGGTGTGGTTTAACACACTGCTTTCTGTTCTTCCATTTATCCTGTAGAATAAGATTGGTTGGCTATTTTGTGCAAATAATTAAGAATTTTTAGTATTTTTTGCAATTGTATTATTTATGTAGCTTGCTGCCATGTTTTATGACTATGACAGTGCTGTTTTTTTAAGTTAATTTAACAATTTGTAAAAAGGCAATTTTACTGCAGTTTCAGAAACATAAATATGATTACACACACACAAGAACATTATGTTGAATAACAAAAGAAGTAAACCTGGCTAGATGGTGTAGGGGCAAGGCAGACAACTTGGGACCTAAAGGTCCTCCTGGGTTCAATCCCCGGTCATTGCTCATCTCGTGGTGTCTCTGAGCAGGACACCTAATCCCAAACTGCACTGCTCCACCTGGGTGTATCCCATGTGTGATGGGTTAAATACAGAGCACCAATTTCAACTTTGTATGGGAACATACAATGATGACAACACATAGCACTTTATTATTATAAAATAACCTGCAGTTACTGGACTCTTTGCAATAATGCTATCTCCCCCCCCCCCCCCCAAAAAAAAAAAGCTCCTGTTACCGGTAATTAATTTGTTTTCCTTTTCTTCAATAGATTATTGTTGAACATGCTCGTGTCATGTCTGAATGAGTCCCCACAGTATTTTTATAAAACATTTTGCAACAAAATTTGGCCATAGCAAAGTGTCTGCACCGCTGCAGTGCAATAGTACTGAAAGTCATCCACTTTAGTGGTTTGAGTTACTGTAATTGCTGTAATTATGAATAAGTACTACAAATGTTACTAATGTAGTGTGATTCTTCTGTATTCTTTTGGCACGCTATGAAATTTTCTTATGGTATTATGGCACAAGCACATCTAAATTGAAGCCTAAAAAGCATCAACAAAAGTGTGACAAGTCACAAGACATGAATGTCAAAACGTAAACAGACCACTAAAGTCATTGATGTTGCATATTTCATGTCTGAGAAGAACATAAAATAAGAAACCATCTCAAAAGTTGGTGCAGATATTTTAAATTCAAGTCTTTGACTGGATGGACTTCTATTTGAAGTCACTTTGAAGTCAGACTAGTTCTATCAGGGAGCAATTAGCAATTCATTGTGATTAAACTATTTCTAGAAGTCAGAAACTGCAGAGGCAGACAGTTTTGATCCTTCTTAATCTAATATGTGACCATTTTTAGTGACCAATAATCTTAAGGGACATGGCAGCAGACTTGACCTTCACAAAGCAAGTCACTTCTAAAGTGGGATGATGGGATTTATATGCTTTTAGGTCAATTCCAATTTACTTATCAAAGGATCATACTAACTTGATTTGCCTTTGACGTCTTTCCACATTCTTGTTTAGGAACGCAAGATGGCTGACTACCTCTCTCTTTTTGTTTTGTTTCTACTTCGAGGTCTGAACAGGGGGAAAATGCAGTCAACACCAACAAATGCAGTTTTTTTTTTTTTTTTTGTGATTGACTCTCTGACTACAGCCCTGATTTTTAAATTAAAAGTTGCCTTAGAGTTGTCTGTCTAAATCAGTGACAAGGCTTTAAATGCCCATTCAGATCCGTTTGACATAATTTTCTTTAGGGTTCGTTTTTAAGAAGAACACAAATATAATCACAAAACCATTAAAGCACCATCTTTTTAACTTTATGGCTCATAATCTTAATGTGTGATATTTCACTTCCCAGCCTTACAGACATTTCATGTTATCCAACTGCATGTTGGATAGAATCACTGACAGAAAAGGTAATCATCTTGCAGTAACAGAACGATCCTGACAATATACCTCATTGTTTTTCAGTCTCCTACAAACCTTTTCATTGAGGCAGGTCGAGCACTGCCAGCTGCAGCCTCTCTCCTCTCAGATGTGTTCTTATATCAGAGGATTTTGTCTGTAGGTTTTGATCTTGTGGCCTTTCATCTCTGAGAGACATGGTACTCACAAGCCTTTCTTTACCAGTGTGTCCTCAACCAAAGGTCTTAAACTTATCTTCACTATGAGGTTCAAAAAGGTATTGCTATTAAAAAATGTAATCTGGTGGGGAAAAAAATGATCAGCTGCTTTTACATTTGTCTGTGATTAAAAATTTTAGATTACAGTATACTGTATTGTAATTCAATTCCAGTCAACTGTTAAAAAAGCTAAAGTTGTATATATCAGATTAGAGATCTATCCCCAGTGACCTTGCTGTATTTCTGCTGCTTTTTGAGAGTAACTATACTGTAATGGTCAAACACTTTTTCTGAATTGACTATATTTATCATTTTGCTTTTAACTGAGACACTAGTTCTTGTAGTAGCTTTGCCTTTACTGACACTACAGTGCATTTAGTAATCTTGTAGTAAATCACAGAGGCAATGTGTCCCCTCTGGATCCCTGGGTTATCTGTTTAGCCCATCTTAGACAAGAAGGAAATGCAGTTCAGCTCCTGTTTCTGTAATTTGCTAGAAGGCAAGCATGGTGAATAGCAGTCAGACTTCGTCATAAACACACTGCAGAGGCGCTGCTTAGCTCCCTGGTTTTACAAGATGGCTTAAAGCACTCATTTCTTGTCAGTAGCAGATGGGCTGTTTGGCTACTGCACTGTGGACCTATTAGATTGTTGATGAGCTGCTTAATTTTGCTTGTTGTTCTATCTATGAATATTTAATGAATTCAATTTCTGTCAGTCAAAGCTGGGAATCCAGCCATGCTTGGATCTTCTTAACGTACACTTCACTTAATTTGAAGCACTGCAGTATAGTTTAAAATGGTGTAAACTACACATTGTAGATTTTTTTTTTTGTTGTTTTGTCATTTATATAAAATTACTAGGTACTAACAATATCTTTATGTATTGAGTTACCTGCAATTGAAAGTCAAATTATAATTTTTTTGGTTATAGATGGATACAATTAAATAAGGTTCATTGTGTTAGGCTCACTTTTTATCTAAAATTGACAATGTGTGCTAAACTATGACACACTTGTGTTTATCATTGTGACCACATGCACAAGGTCAATGGAGGTCAGCAACAAAGTGCTAACTCATCTAAATGGATACTAGGAGTGGTCTTTGTTGGCTACCAGATCATTAACTTTAGTGCTGAAGAGAAATTGCTTTCAGTGTAGAATTTGTCATCTCCTGACTAAATTCCTCTCCTATTGATTCTTCTCACTTTTTTCTCAATCATCCTTTTGTTTTCCAAATATTTCTATGTACATAGGTTTTTAAATGTCTTATATCTCTGAGATATTGCAATATTATTTGCCATATCCTGATGCAAGATTTTTTTTTTTTGTTTGTTGTTGAAGTCTTTTGGCTACATCAAAAATGACAATGCAGTTTGTGAAGTCATTTTATTTTAGTTTTATTATTCACATATTACAGAGATGTGATGATTAGGAATTATTTACCAAAATAAGTGCTGATTTAAACGTGATTCTCCATTGTGGTCTAAAAGGGCAAACAGTGTCTGGCTTGTACATTTTCTGGTAAAGATGACTCACTACAGAGAAGAATGACTCAGTCTGTCACTATCTGAGGGGTTCTTTCATTGACTTATTCATTAAATAAACCAGTTAACTGGTCCTCTGAGTCACTCATTTCTTTGTCCTTTGTCTAATCACTATTAAAATATATTTATGTAAATTACTATGGAGGTTATTCTAGGAATCTTCATCTATTCGTACTCTGCAAGCTGAAAATAAAGGCGGAGGCCCCTTATGACACCCCCTCTAGTTAAACAGCAATTCATGTACTTTTCTTTCTACATCGTGGTTGCATCTGCTCAGCATGCCTCCCCCTCAAGCCCTTTGTGTTTATGATCCTGATGACTTGATGTTCATGCAGGAACGACCATTTGCAGAAGCCCAACCTGGCTATATAATGTGATGGTCCACAGCACGCATACCTGCTCTGATAATTGTACGCTTTCCAGGCTATTAGCAACGTTTTGTGACTGTTTTATTTCACCTTTATTGAAGCCACTACAGATGCAGTAACAACCTGGGCCAGTAAATTCAGTTTATGTCACATCCTTAGGCATCTTTGTAATGATAGTAGTTTTTATTGCAGCCTTATCTAAGCCCTCAGCCCCTATGTGGGATCAGATTATGGTTGTGCTATGGCCTATTCCAGCACATCACTAAAAGCCTCTTAAGCAAAGATCTTTTAATAACAACACTGCAAGATATATTTTTTATATTTCTGTTTACTGCCTCTGCTTGTAGAGGTTTTAGAGCATATTGATAACTTGTTGTGCCACTTTAGAATTTGATTATTTGAGCTTTACTTTATTTAAACTAAAACAAGCCACTTAAAGCAATAAATATAACAATATAGATAAATATAAATAACAATATTTTATAACAACATACATGCTTATTTTTGAAATAAACATTTCTAAATGTCTGAATTTGGAATCCAGACAGTTCAATTTTGTGCTTTTTTTAATTATTTTTTTCATGCTGTTGATGAAAAGTCTTCACATGCCCTCATTAAGATTTCCAATGTATTTTTTTTTAGATTGGTATGAAGCATTCACACTCTGATATTAAAACTTGAGCTTCTTTAGCATGATATTTTAATGTCTGTACAGATCAGAAACATGTCTGATAAAAATGAATTTAGGAATGGGTTTCTGATTGCTCTATTAACATGAAGAAATGGAGCTTGTGGAAACAAATAAAGCTATGAAGGAAACAAAAAATTTACACTGAACCATAGGGGAATCAGACACTAATTACAAGGAATTGTTGCTCTGCCATCATCAGCTTAATTTGTAACAATTTATTTTTCTTCAGTTCTTGTTGATTTTGATTGATCATTTAATCTGCTTTGCCCAACTTTCATTTTCTCCCTCCTGCTGTGCACAGACGTTCCTGACCGTTTATCTCAGTAACAATGACCAACATTTTACTGAGGTTCCTGTTACCACCGATACACTCTGCCGGGATGTGGTAGATTTGTGCAAGGAACCAGGAGAAACAGACTGCCATCTGTCTGAGATGTGGCGCGGATCTGGTAAGTGAGATTGCTAGCATATTTGGTATTGTACATAGTTTACAGTTGCCATTTATGAAGATGAATTGTATGGTCATCTGCTTGATTTCTTTAGTTGAGGCTTGTCTATTTTTAGTTGAGTCTGCAATGCAAATGAAGTGGGGTCTATAATCCCTGTCACAAACACAAGTGCCTAAATGTTTCTAAAGTGGAAGGTGCAGCGGGGAGTTGAGATTTCGTGCCTGCCTCATTTTCCCCTTTTTGAGATGCAATAAGTATTCAAAATCCAAGCTCAAGGAGCCAGGTTTTATAGCCGTTTCCATGGTTATGCTCCTGAATGAACGAGGAAAGTGCCAATTATTATATTTGAGTACTTCCATAAGTAGTCTGAATGAAATGAGATGGCAAGATGTTAAAAACAGTCTCATTTTGCAGCCATTCACGTCTGTTCTGTTCTCATGAACGCAGTGTTGCATGTATAATTTGGTTGTACATTAAAATTGTAATTTCTGTTGTTTGCTGATTTATTTTGCTACCCTGCCCCCTTTAATAAATTAGTCCCATTGACCTCGACTGTAATATGTCAGTCCCTTCATGTAATGTAATGGGCTTCAGGCTGTAGATGAAAATGTCAGAAAAATGGTGCATGAGCTCTTTGGCTCAGTGCCAGTCAGAATAATTGACAGGACTTTATTTTTCCCTGAGGTCAAAGACACCCCACAGGATGCACCTTTCTGTGTAGGTTGAACAGCTTTCACAGAGTAAACAGCACCTGCACACTTGACCTACCTTAGTCTTGTATTTTTTTTAACCATGGCCACTGGCCAGCCAAATACATACCAGTAATTATCTTTAACCTCCTATATTTTATATATTGTATATCTTATCTGCAGAGAGAGCTGTGGGTGATGGTGAGAGGATGCTGGATGTACTCCAAAGATGGGGACAGCACAGGGGCGAGGTGCGCTTTTTTCTACGTCACAACCGAGCTCCTAACAGGGAATCAGGTAAACTAATCTTTTAACAGAAAACCGAACCGTACAGCAGAAAATGTCTTGAAAAAGTTAAGGTTACGTTTGGTCCCTTCTCAAAAATAAAAATCACGACTGAGTAAAGGTCGTCTTCAGAGAAGACATTTGACACCAGCGCTGGAAATGCCAAAGATGCCTTCAACTTTAAATGCACGCATGTCTACTGTTTAAAGCTCATTTTCATCACCAGCCTTTTCAAAGCTAAGATGAACCCAAGTCACTGTTCTATTGGTAAAGAATTGAAAGTAAAATGTGTCAAAGTGCTTTTATTTAGATAAAAGTTTAATATCAACATATATTCATTCTCCTGTGCCCTAGTGTGGAAATGACCAGTTGTAAAACTTTGGCCTTTGAGGTAATTTTGACCCAAGAGCAGAAGGATGGTCAAATCCTTATACTTTATTTAGCCATCTAAATAGAGATTAGACATAAATTCAGTGTGTCCCAGTTGCATCATTGTAAGCCTGTCATTTTAAAACGTTCAATTTTTAGAAATGGAAAAAGTGAAATATTACTTGTTCACTATCCTCTCATCCCTGTTATGTAACTAAGCCCTTTACCCCTCACAGCTTGAGTCTAGCCCAGGGATTAGACGGTTGTTTTCCCTTCTTGTTATCTTTTGCCAGTGTGTTTCCCACACTGTTAGCTCCTCATTTTTTGCAATCAAGCTCTGCATTGCTTCTTTCATCAGCTGTACTTTATTTTATTTTATTTTTTTAAACCAGGTTCCATTGATTTTTTGTTTCTCTTGTGACCAAACTGGATAAATCGACTTAATGCCTTTATAGTACTGCAGTTTCTTTATGGTCCAGATTCTCTAAAGGTGTTTTATTTATCAAGTTGAAGAATTAAATGGAATTGAATTCAAGTAGCAGAGTAAGCTTACACTTAACATTCAGTTTGTTCAGCTTGTTGAGTAGCATGCTATTTAGGGTTGTCTTGAACCAAAATGTACCAGATGAGAAATTGTGTATTGAAATAGACCCTTCTGTTAAATGTAAGTAGTTAAGTTGATTAAAAGTTCAAGCATACAGAGACTTGGTGAGACCTACATAGAGAGTTGTGTATTAGATCCCTCTTGTTTCCCATAAAGGGTCAACTAGACTAACCTGATGCGCACCCTTCCCTACAGCAACTACAGAGAAGCAGGTGGATTTCAGCTTGTATTGTTTGTGAGACACAAACTGACAAAAAGCTAAGAGGAAATTCCAGTCATTTTTCACAGTTGTCTGTAAAGACCAGTGTTTTTATGGTGTGAATGCTTATTAAACATACCGTACACACAGTTGTTTTCCTGTTTCTCTTTACTAACTAATCCTGCCCTGTTTTTTTTTTTTTTTTTTTTTTTTTTTTTTTTTTTTTTTTTGCTTATACAGTATTGTGACATGCTTATACAAATTTAGCCTGCTCATGCCAATTTAGCCCTGTTAACAATATTCTGCCTTCCTAAAGCTACTTCTACCCTGTTTTTTGCTAATTTAGCCATACCAGTGCTACTTCGGCCATACTTTGTGCTAGCTTTAATCCCTGTTTATGCCAATTCCACCCTGCTTATGCTAATTTTAACTTGCATTATGCTAAATCTGCCGTTTTCGCTAATTCAGCTTGCCAGTGTAACGGTACTTCCACCCTACTTTGTGCTAGCGTTGTGTCCAATTTGGGCTAATTCTACCCTGCTTCTGCTAATTCTGCTCCAATCTGAGCTAATTCTGCCATGTTTTTGTGCTACTATTGCCTTATTTTTGCCAGTTCTGACCTGTTTTTGCTTGTAAGTAAGTGATACTTGTGTCCTACTTTGGGCTAGCATTTTACCTTGTTTAAGCAAATTTTACCCTGCTTATACTAAATCTACTTTCTTCCAGCTTTTTCTAGCATTGTGCTACTTCTGGCTCCTAGCATTTTCCTTATGTTTGATAGCATTTTGCTACATTTGCTAGTTCAAAGCTTGCTTCTTGATGTTTTTGCTAGATATTTTTTCTAATTCTTGCTAATTTCAAGCTTTTTACTAGTGTTTTGCTACTCTGTCTATGTGTGCTCCTCTCTCCCCCCCCCCCCCCCCGGGGGGGGGGGTGT
>JARVLU010000001.1:40993215-41008329 GCA_031762415.1 Simpsonichthys santanae | reverse complement strand
AAATGTTACATTTACTCAGATTAAACTTTTGATCTGTCATCTATGTTCTATTACAAATAAAATATTGACATTTGCCACCTCCACATCATTGCATTCAGTTTTTATTCACAATTTGTTTAGTGTCCCAACTTTTTTGGACTCTGGTTTGTAGCAGCAGACTCATTCTAGTTTTGACGTTGCCTCTGGCAGTTCAACAGATCAGTCCGAGTTTATAGTTCGTTGTCGTCTTGCTCCTCTACGTCACACTTCGCTGTACAGGAGTTGTTTAGTACACACGTTGCCATGGGGCTGTAAATGGGAGTCAACAGTTCGGTTTATGAAACACAATCTGAAGGAGAAAACTGATCTTCTTCACTGCCACAGCATATGACACTGACGACCGAGTAAGATCATGAGAATTTTTTTTGTCTTCACTTTCTCAAAATGTGCGCGTCATTTGTACTTCACCTCCTTGGTATGGAGTACTCGTATGTTCTCTGAACTGAGTACATTTCCATTCAGACGTGAAGGTGCTTTATCTGCTTTCACTGTAAACTTTTGCTCTTTCCATCTACAGGTAGTTAAATTTGAACTTATAACTAATTAGCTGCATAGCAATTGTTCTTTAGTACTTGTAGATGTTTTTGTTTCTAATGTAGATATAAAAAAAATAAGCCTCACAAGTCTTTAGCGTGCAATATTTACTAAGTAATTGCAGCAAAAACAATGTACTGGATCCAAAGTGGCCTTTAAGTTATACCATAAGTAATAAGTGCGCTGGTTATTTCCATATCCTTTTGAGTGTCTGCTAGAGGTTTCTTATGAGCAATGTGCATCCTACCTTGTCTTTTAACACCCCCTTGACATCTCTAATAAAGTAGGAACAGTACACTGAAATACCCTGATGCATGCTCATGCAAACACTGAAAAGTTTGCATGTGCGTATTTGCAATTCAGTGTGTTTTTTTTTTTATGAAAACCTGAATAGGCCCTAGTGAGAAGGTGATTTACCCACACCCTGCCTAGAATCATAATGAGTGATCCTTTTTCACATCAGCACAAAGACACAAGCCCTCCAAAGCTGCTTTATCCCCCGACCAAACCACTAGCGTCTGGCAGACATCACTCAACACACACACACTCTGACTAAACAGTAATACTGTGAGCTGAGTTATTCTGCACAGTCTGTATTACATTTTTTATATAAAAACACAAAGAAAGGCTAATATTAGAGTGAATAGGGAGAATTATTTGGTATTTTGAACTGCTTTTGCATGTTTGTGCTTTTGTTTTGTTTTTTCAAGAATGGCTATCCTGCTAAAGAGAGGGCTTCAAAAGACACTCACCGTCAGGTAACTAAATTAGCATTGCAGCAGTATTTAATCTTATTTGCTTTATTTGCATAGGTGACATATTATTTTTGCCCTTCATTTTCCACTAAGTTTTGTATTACCGTAGTTTATTTGGCAGTGTAATATTTGGAGCATGTTCATTTTCTTTCAACAAGTAAAATATGACTTTTTTTTTTTTTTTTGTCCAGCCAACTACTGTATATGCAGGTTTCTAAGCAAGTTGTGCCATTTATGAGAATTTTACAAAACTTGAAACTCACAACAAACCATTTTAATTCTGCATTTATTTTATTACAACTTGAGGAAGGATTAAAAAAAAACTGAACTATGCTTTTGGTTATTTCTAAATAACAGTATGCAGTTTGATAATACAAGCAAATGAACATTTTGTTCCAGTGTATAGTCTCTAATTATTTTTCACTTGCTTGACCATTTATAGCAGTTTTTAGATGTTAAAATGCCTGATCAGTTAATGTTTACTTGTATTCGATTTTAGTTTGTGACAGCACACTTAAAAAAACAACAACTTTGAATTTAAAACTGAAATGAGCTTTTTTTCTAGCGCCACTTACAGGTTTTAGAAAGATGAATAACACCTTTCAAATTCCTGATAATCTCCATGTTTTATTAGAAAGAAAAACTTTGATATAGGTCAAAGTATGTCTTGCTCCAGTGCATATCTTTTCAGTCCAAAATAACAAAAAAACAAAACAAATTTTATTTTGGCCACATTCAATCATCTTTATCTTTATGTATCCGACAAGTGCATTTCTCCATTCTGTCTCTTGTATCGCCAAATATTTTGAACTATTTTCACCAAACTGCTGCACTAATAATAATGGCATTCTCCTTTTTTTTCTGTGTTTTTGTTCCTCCAGCTGCCTTCTGATGGCCAAACGGGGCAGCAGTCGGGTCCATCTCGTGTGGCAGCAGTCGGCCCTTACATCCAGTCATCCACCATGCCCAGAGGTCAAGTTAGGCATGATCTACTTGTAAAACCAGTGTATCCAGACAGCACTTCCCCTCTTCCAGGCAGTGACCCCCAGAGCAAGGCTGGGACAGGTGAGAAATCAGAGACAACAAGCTGTCTGCTTGCTTTCACTCCTGTACCTCCCTCATGCTGTGACACAGATCTTCATGGAGAGTCTTGCCTGCAGACCCCCATATTGTTCCATCTGTCACTTTATGTACAGTTTATTCTCTTGTTTTTTTTTTACTGCTATGTACATTATCACACAAAGCAAAGTTTTTTAATCCCCAAACTACTCTGTGTTTAAACGGTATGTGTTTGTTGAAAATGTGGAGGCACTAAACCGTCCTGCTTCCTGCAGGAGAGAACATTGGCCCGCCTGCCGATTGTGATGTCACTTTAAGCTCAGAAGGTAGCCAGTTGCCTCCCCAAAGGTGTGCTGTGATGTAGCCCTGCTGAGTGTGAACATTAAAATACTTTGTTTTTCTCCACTGACTTTTTTTTTTTTTTTAAGACTAAGTTTGCAGTGTATAAAATAGCCACAGTGTGTCTTTCTGGGATATTCTTTGAGTTTGACACTTTGCCACAAGTTTTAGCTGTCCAAATGGAAGAAATTATTATGTGCTTCATTAATGATCCATTTTTATAACCTGAACACAAATGGTAACAACCATGGGTTTTATCTTTAGTTATATTTTCAGATTTTTGTTGATTTTCTAGTTCTGTTGGTTGGTATACATACCTTGAGATCTAGCAAATAAAAATGACTGGACCTTTTTTGTTTTTAAAGAGAGTCAGAAAATCCCAGTTTAAAGCTTATTTAATTATATGTTAAATATATTCTGAAGACATAGAGGCTCTGAAATTATTTGCGATGTCTGCCTCCAGAGCCTGTCAAACCAAGTGAGTGATTATAGCGATATCAAACTTAGAATTTTCATAGAACATCTGTATAATGTGAAATCTATTCTTGGTGGAAGTCGGATGCCCTTTGCGTCTCGTAGCGTTAAACTTTTATACTCAAACAGAGAAAATTGTAATTTCGAAACAACAGAAACATTCTCCTGCATCCCTGCTCTAACACACACTCGTCAGCCTAAATTTTCCTTTTTTAAAGCAAAATCATTTACAAGCAGCTAAAGTAACATTTTTCCCCTCATTCTGTTCTGTTGCATGCAATTACTTCTGCATGTTGGGTTGATGTGCAGTATGGAAAGAAGAGAGAGAGGAATAAGTGGGTGCACAAAATTCTCTCATTACCAGTTTCTCCTCAAGCTTTCAAAGTGTAGAGCAAAGTATCAGGCAGACTCCTGGGGGGATTGCTGCTCTCTGTATGGCCCTTCAGGGTGGTCAGTGGCTGGACTCAGCCAGCATCATGTCTAGAGCAAAAAAGATCTGGAGGTTTAAGGCTACTTTGTTTTTCTTGTTTTTGGAACGCATCTTCTTCAGAGGCCATGTTCTTGTTTAAACCTCTGAAAGAGCTACGGGCTAAAAGAAAAGGTACACACTTGTGTCTGTGCGTGTGTGCTTTTTGATAGCGTTAAGACATGTACATGCAAAACGTATATTTATCGGCTGGAATTTGGTTTAACCTGCTTGTTTTGTTGCTGTGTCGTTTACTTCTGACTGTTTGGTTTTCTATCATTTCCTGAGACTGTAAATGGGTCAGTTGGAACAAATGCACAACCTTCACTTGAAATGAGGTTCTGTCAGGATCATTACCCACTCAGTCTGGTCATGTCTTCAAAATCTGTGCGTGGGTTTCTTCAGTTCCTGCGTTTTACATTCTGCAAAGCATTTGATGAAAATCTTTTTGTTTTGAGCATCTTTGAGGTGCTAAATCTAAATAATGGTGACAGCTCCGTGCTTGGTGGCTCATCAGACTGGATGTCTGCATAACCACTGACTTGAACCCAGCCAGCCACCCAAAAATTTAACAATTAACAAATCAATGTGACATTCAGCACAACACAAAGCTATGTAACCTTTGTGTTTAAATATTAAACTTTGAGTGTTGTCGGCGCTGTGTTTTATTTTACTGCTATGACATCATACTAAAACTGCCCATTTTTTGTTGCCATCTTTCCTCCATCCTCCTTTGGCGGCCCCTCAGGGTCTCAGTCTGGAAAACTGGCAGATTTGAGCGCTTCAAACCAGGACTCGAACACCAACGGTTATGGCCAAGCTTCAACGCTGCCACGAATGACCTCTCACTCCAGCTCTAACACGGAGTTAGGTAAGCTACCCAGGCTGAGCAAACACATCATCACAGGAAATAAACTGTAGTCTTGGTTTTGTGAAAAATTACTTGTAAGGCAAGAAATAAGTTCTTCTTAAAAGGCCTTTTTTCTGTACGTTTAGAGAATCAAATAGTCTTTGATCATGAGATATGATTAATTTCTGTCTATGATTTTATGATTAGATGAGTCTGAACTGAAGAGGGACAGGAAGATGCGTCCTTTGTCCATGTTTGAGCCCACTGAACCCCCTCCAGCCTCCCTTCGCAAAAACCAGAGCAGTGATGACCTGGTCAGGGACGCTCAGGTGAGAAATCAAAACAAGATCACGGAGAAGATACTGATTATAGATTTGTTTTATTTGCAGCAACCTAATATACCATATATTTTTTCTGAATGTTCCAGTCTGCACCTAAGGCTCAAGTTAAGGTTCCACCCCCTGTCCCCAGCAAACCAAAAGGCCCTTCTGCTGTTCCCTACAGCAAACCAGGCCTCAACACAGGAACCTTCCCCAAGGCCAAGTCCCACAGCCAGCAGCCCCAGACTGCTCAGGGCCACAGCCCTCTCACACCCTCACAAAGCCAGACACTCCCTTTACCCTCTAAGCAGGACACTCCACCAGCAGCTACGGTGAGACCCTTCACCCCAGAACTCCCATCCTCCAAAGACACCAGTTTGACTAAACCACAAACTGTAGCAGCCAGTTCTATTTACTCCATGTACACAAAGCAGCCTGGATCGGGAAAACCCTTCCAGTCCAGCATTCAAGGAGCTATAAGCCGATCACAAACCCGCCCTAATGGATTCATCAGCGGTAAGAATATTCATAGTCGTGTACAATATAGTGCTATAAGCTGTGCTGTCAAGTTGGCCCAATGGGTTATGGTCAGTCTCATGCATATTTGTGTGTATTAGATATGATAGCTGTAGTATTTTTCAACATTTGTTTCCTCCACTGATTTATCTGTACACTGACAGCATAACATCATCTCATCTGATAATTTCCCTTGTTAGTACAATCTATATCTTAACAAAAACACGGTAACATTTTGTTGGACACTGACCATGTGTTTCTTATGTTTATCTATAGTATATGGTAAACCAGTGATTCAAAGTGGAGGCCTTCAGCATCCTGAGAATCCGTACCTGGAGCGCCGCTCGCCTGCCCTGGAAAATGAAATTGATTTCACTGGAACCAGTAACGCGAGTCCTGGCCCTTCTGAAGGCTCCCAGCAAGAAACGGAACGCATCCCCCGTCCACTCAGCCCCACCAAGCTTCTTCCCTTCATTTCTAACCCCTACAGGCAGAGTGACAGTGACCTGGAAGCCCTCAGGAAGAAGCTCTACAACGCCCCACGGCCCCTGAAGAAACGCAGTTCTATCACTGAACCAGAGGGTCCGGCGGGGCCCAACATTCAGAAACTCCTCTATCAAAAGACCACTCTGGCAGCTATGGAGACCACTGCAACCACACCATCCCCTCCCACCTATGCCGGAGAAGCAGAGAATCCGATGTTTGGACCTGCAGAGTCACATGGACTGATCGGGGCAGAGAACCCCCCCTCAGAAACGGGACAGACGGTGGAAAGAGGACAACTCCCATCCTACATTCCAGGTGCCAGCGTCCCTCTTCCAGCCACAACAGATCAGACCAAACCACCTTCAGTATTCTCAAACAGCGAGCTCATTATCCCCCCTCCTCCACCATCTCACCCTGCTCCCAGGCCTGAGGATGCTTTCTTTCCTCCACCACCCCCTGCAGGGTCGGAGGACACAATGTCCCACTTGCCCCCTCCACCTTCAGAAGGCTTCTTGGAAGAGTTCCCCCCCTACCCACCACCCCCATACCCCACCGGAGCAGAGCAGGACAGTTTTGGAGAAGACACGTTTAACATGAAGGCACCTGAGGTCACAGGACAGGTCACGCTGCCTCCGGTACGAATTACCATCCGAAACTGCAAACTCAGTACAGTGTTATTTGCTGCCGTTTGTTTTCTAAAGCCACAACATTGTTAAGAAACAGAGCCCTGACATGTTTATTAGTTCCACAAGAGCAGATCATGAGTTAAAGTTTGTACAAGTCCTACTTTAATGAGGCCCTGGACACGATCTGTAACCTAATCTGGTGTTTTATAACAGAATAATCCTTGAACTTCTGTTCTTGTTTCTTTAGAGAATGGACGCTATTCTCCTCAGACTAAGAAGATACGCTCTGTTCTGAAAATAAACACTAGTTTGCATTTTCCTAATGCTAAGCTCTTAGTGAAGCTCAATAAGCGGTTTAAAATTCACAACCCAATAAGAAATCAGTATTGTGACCTATTTCCCCCTCAGCTTGGCTCCTTTTCTCACCTACCACAAAAAACAACTTTCTTTTTCCCCAGTAGATATTAATCGTTCCTAATTAGGTTGCATAACCATGATTTAGAGTAACAAATAGTTTTTTTTTTACCCCGCTTGAGCTCATAAACTGGATTAGCAAAGTAGAGTTGGAAACAAGTTATTTTTCTGCTCTGAGATCAGGCTGAGCACAGCTGAGAGTGGCCACCGCTGCAAGGCAGCACCTCACTTATGTTTGCGTGTCTCGTTCATGGTCTTTACATGGTTTTTAGGATGATCTGAGTGACGAAAGATCACTGTTGTGTCTTCAGGGAAAGAGGACTAATTTGCGCAAGCTTGGTTCTGAACGCATCGATCACAAAATGAGGGTGAAGTTCAACCCGCTGGCTCTGCTGCTGGACTCGTCACTGGAAGGAGAGTTCGACCTGGTCCAGAGGATCATTTATGAAGTAAGTGCTTTCATTTGAAACTACTTTTTGCTTCATCGTTTATTTTTTTTGTTTTGTTCTCGTAATCTTTTCTAGCCTCACAGATGTGTAGATTATCTCAAACTTTGGTCGAGCATGTCTCACTATGTGCTCACGTCGTTCCTTCACTGCAGGTGGAGGATCCCAGTCAGCCCAACGATGAAGGCATCACTGCTCTGCACAACGCCGTGTGTGCTGGACACACAGAGATCGTCAAGTTTCTGGTTCAGTTTGGTGTCAACGTTAACGCTGCTGACAGTGACGGCTGGTAAGTAAAGGGGGTTCATTTACAATTATTTGCTCCTGTTTGTTTTAATTATAGCTTGGATGTACTTTATATGTTCTGTCTGGAACAGGACCCTCTTAAATGAGTCCCCGTGGCTTAATGAGGTTAACCTGTATAAATAAAGGTTGAATGCATCTAAAATCTGCATTAAATCTCGTTCTGACAATCATAAACCTCTCAAAGTATCAAGTCGCTTTTCTCTGAATCTATTTTTTTATTTCTGAAGTCCTGTTTTGTGAACCAGTAGCTTGTGTTGTTTTTGTATTTGTTCCCTTTTTTTTCCCCTTTTGTTTAATTTGATTTTGTTCCTTCTCCGATCAGGACACCTCTTCACTGCGCTGCATCCTGCAACAACGTGCAAGTGTGCAAGTTTTTGGTGGAGTCGGGTGCGGCAGTGTTCGCCATGACTTACAGCGACATGCAGACAGCAGCTGATAAATGTGAAGAAATGGAGGAGGGTTACACCCAGTGCTCCCAGTTCCTTTATGGTCAGTAAAAGATGCTTTTCTCTTTGTCTTTATTTTATTTTTTTTATACAAGCAATCACTAAGGGAGTGCTGAAATTATGATTTTTACACATTTCTCAGGCGTTCAAGAGAAGATGGGTATTATGAACAGAGGCGTGGTCTACGCTCTGTGGGACTACCCTGGTGAAAACCCAGACGAACTCTCCTTCCATGAGGGAGACTGCATGACCATCGTCCGCAGAGAAGATGAAGATGAGATTGAATGGTGGTGGGCACGTCTGGGCGACACTGAGGGCTACATTCCCCGTAACCTCCTCGGGGTGAGTTCACGAGCCTCTGTGCAAACTCTCTGCAACCAGTGCATTTTCCAGGTTGTTGACATTTCTTCATGTCTTTAACAGCTCTACCCCAGAATCAAACCAAGGCAAAGGACACTGGCTTAAAACACAAAGATCTCTTCACATTTCCTGCCTGGCAGAACTCTACAGAACACACACACATATTCACACACACATACACACAGGCTTTAAAAGACTGGGAGCGAAAAGGACTCTGCCAAAATGAAGAAGCAAGGACAAACCAATATGAAGGATCAACCATTTCTGGCACTTTCTTTTATCTACAACAGAGGAATTTCTTCCTCACTCATTTTTCTAGCACCCTCTGGGTCAGTCGGACACTAAACTTATTTTTCCTGTACTTATTTTTGTAACTATAATCCAAAACTTGCATCTGAAATGACAGAAACATAAAAACTGGGTGCGAAAATGGAACAGGCAGTATTTTTTTCTGTCAATAGGAAATCATTTTTCTACATGTTTGAGCAGCTCTTGCTTGGTGTGCTGGTTATTTTCTAACAAATATAACAACGCATTATGTCAGTGAGCAGACGACAATGGTAAAAGTAAAAATACACTGTTACTGTGACAATCTTCAGCAGCTTATTTGTCGGTTTTATTCAACACTGCTTCTGGTAAACGTGTTGAAACTGTAACGACTTATGGAGAAATTAGAGATCAGGTTTATGTCGTTTTGTTGCAGCTTAATCTGTGGTAAATAATGCCCAGTGAACTGGGCAGCTTTCCTGCACTGGTACGAGGTTGAGATGCCATGCGTTTGTGTATTTCTACCACTGTAAACTGGTAAAAACTTCAACGTAGTACTATGATACTGTCATGACAACTGATTTTCAAACTCTTAAAGAGATATTTTTACAAACAAAAAAAGGACAGTATGTTTTATTTTATTACAATCATTCCATGATAGTATAAAAATGCGAGAGGCCGGGGCTAATCCGTGAAGCCTTGACTTCTCATAATCATTTAAAGGTTACACATTTTTCAACGTACGTATTTGTCTTAGTCAAATCTATAGCACATGTTAAAGGTAAAAATGATAAATCTTGTAGCTTTTCACGTATCTCAATACAGATGTATTTATTTTTGTTACTCTATCTTTAGCTCTTTTGTCACAAGTATAAACATGTACTGTAGTTAAAACATTTACAATAAAATACTTTGTACTAAACTTGTCTGTTTTTATGACCAAGCCCACATAAGTTTGTATCTACTTTTATCACCCTCCCAAACCTTCTAATGAGGAACTCCACGGGCTTTTCAGAGGAGCCCAGCTGAGTAAACATTCTGTCATCATTTCAGGACTCTGGATTCCTGGCCGTCCTCAGCAGCTGCCCCCCACCCCCGCTGCGTAATGTCGGCGTTGTTATGTGCGAGTCTTGTTTTCATTCCCACATTTTTGACCTTCAAGCAGAGGTCATAAATGTGTTAGGAATTTTTTTTTGTCTCCAAACCCTATGTGTCATTTTTCACCACTTTTGTTTGTTCAACAGATCTCACTTGTAAATGAGTCTTCCAGGCGCAATGTGACTTATCTGTTTAAATAAAGGTTGAATGAATGAATGATCTACTCTACAGCAGTGGTGAACCAGATCCTATGAATTTATCCTGTTCTTTTTATATTAAAACATTTTTAAAATTAGTTTTTTTTTACCTTCTAGATTTATGTCACCCAAGAAAATACTGTACTGTACAGTATACATAAATGATGCCCTCTGCTGGAGAACTGATTTTTGCTTCGTGGTTTCTAAACAAACAGCAAATAGTTTTTGTAGAACATTATAAACAAACATGAACCTTAAAGGTGGGCTTTTTCTTTTTTTTTTTTATACGGCTTTGTTTTTTATCAAAGCTGATATAATTCGGCAACAATTGTTGCCATACATTGCAGCTACCGGTATTTCTTTGCACGACAATACAGAGTTGGCTTAATCTTTGGGGCTGCATGCCACAATGTATTCTAATAAAGATATTTTATGAAGGTTTATGGTGACTTTATTGTCATTCGCTTCATGTGGTACACGACATGGAACAGTCAGTTACACCCAGAAATAGCAAAAATATAAACTATAAAAAGAAACTGTATACAAGGATATAAGAAATATGCTAAACAACAATAAAAATATAGTATTACAGTCTATTAAACAGCAGCCGGAACATGATTCTAGTGATCAGATAGGTATGAATTAGTTGCATTCGGACCCAAAAAATCCGACCCAGCCCACAGCCATCATTTCCAAACCCCACCCGACTCGACAAATTAACAGTAATTATAGGTTTGAACCTGAAAACCTCCCAACATTTTTAATTAAGCTGACTACTTGTATAGTTATTAACGGTCGGCGGATGCGCGTGGCTGAATAAAAGGGGCAGAAGATGGGAGTTGCTTCTGCCTGCGTTCTGCATTATTCAGACATGGACCCTGCTCTGACATGTCTCATATTTTTGTGTTCTCATTTGTTTGAGTCGTCGGCCGCTGAGTGCAGCGTCTGAATGAACGTCCATTCGGGCTGATTGATCGCTGGCAATAGTCCGTCTGAAGCTTAACTGAACTTTTTACCTCTTTCAAGGCCGGTCAGCGCGCGGTCAATTGGCTGAGCTCGGCTGGTGAAGGTATGGATCGTCAGCTGCTTGCGTCCGCTGACGCAATCAAAAGCGTGACACCGACCCAGCCCCCACATCAAGCACATTATTATGGCCTGGCCCTAATCCGGGTCAGGCAGGGCCGGGCTCCGGGTTCGGGTTAGCCATGACAGCTCTGCTATGAATACAGCAGCTTATGGGTAAGAATCAGCAGCATGAGTCAAGTGTCATTACAGGGATTTTTCCAGTTAGGGATTTACGAGTCTTATATTTATATTTATGAGTTATTGATCCACTAATTTGAAATTGGTTTGTTACGGCAGCTGCAAGTTCAAAATTTAAAACTAAAACTCATTTAGCAAACTAGTTTCTGTTGGGGGCCAAATGATGTCAGATGTGCTAACAGTAAAGTTGAATTTATTTGCAAAGTTAAATGTTCTAAGTATATTTTTCATTTTGGTATACTGTAGATGGTTTATTTGTTTGGTTTTGGTGGGAACAGCAACAACAAATACATTGTGTTTGTCTTTGATTTTTATTTAATTGCTCGTTCACCAAACTTTTTAGTCTCCACACACCTTGTGCCACACCTTTTCATGTGGTTCCTGTCTGCCAGATTGCAGTACTGACACCTGGTGATTACTATAATTACACCTGATCATCACACACATCTCAGCTATTTCACCCATTGAAGTCACTTCCAGGTGTCTGATTTGTAGAAGAGGATTTTTTTAATCTCCTGCCATCTGGAAGAAGAGATCACTTCATGGAATCAGGACCAACCAGAGCGTGCAGCCGCTACATTCCTTACAGCAACCTTCATCTGGACAAAAGAAACGACACATTTGAAAAGAGTTACATGTGTTTGTTTTTGTACTGACAAACCGTTTTTTTTTTTTTTGTTTTTTTTTTTTTTAATTTCCTGAAGAAAAAAAAACAACAAAAAAAACTAAATTTTCCTGTCTTCTGAGAAAGGGTCACCATGAAAGAAGCGAGGTCAAGGGTCAAAATGCATTCTATAAACTCTTGTGTACAAAACTCCCCTGAAGGACGAATGTATTACAAAAGTTGTGTGTTTGCATCCAAATACCACAAATTCCACTGGTGTTGAAATTATTACATTAATAAGAAACACTGTGACATAACCTTGCAGCTTTAGAATCATAGTACTGTACTTGTATTAGGAGTAAAGAGAAAAAAACAACATTGCGACAAAGGAGTTATTTAGAAAAATGCCTCAAATTCAATATCTATAAACTTTAAATTAGTTTACAAAGAGACTAACAAGGTTGAGTCATGTCCTCTGGACGGATTCTTAAACGTTTCGTCTTCAATCCAAAACACTTCTTCAGTCTGAGGAGCTTTATAAGCAGCATCTTCTCACAGTGGATCAACCAGTTTGCTGGTGACAGCCAGAACTAATTGTTCATGAGCAAAGGGAGGACCATCAGCCTAACGATTGATTGATCAGGACACTAATTGATTGTTAGTGCCCTGATGGCTGCTTGCTATTCACAGAGGACTGAGTGATGCTATAACGGCATTAAGAGGGGGACGGTTGGACACGGAGGCCTGCGCCCTGTTTAATGATGACGGGTTCTCTTCACAAACATGGCTTCCTTCACTCTCTCCAGTGTTCCTCTCTATCAAGGATGTGAACATCTTCATCCCTGAACGAGTGACCATTGACCTGCAGATGAGTGTAAACTGCAGAGTCTTGGCCTGATGATGGTGCTCATCTGTGCTGGACCATCCTTTTGGCCAGTGGCTGTTTAGTTTCCCCAATGTAAGACTGATCACAGCCCTCCTGACACTGAACATACATTCCTCCTTTTCACCTGGAGTCTTGTTTGGGTTTCTTCTCTGCTTTCAGGGAGGCCCAGTTAGGATACCTACATTGCTCCAGGGCCTGTCACCTGTGGGATTTCTCCTATATGGTTCCTGAGTTTGTGGGGAATTGGTTGGTCTATCCAGAAGACCTGACTCAGCCTTATTAAACTGATCTATCTGGATTATTGAGCATGCATCAGAACATTCACTAAGAGAGATAATAACAAACATACAAATTTACAGAGGTCATAGGTGACCTCTTTGTAAAGCCTCATGCCTGCCCCAGTTGATATCCCAGTAACTCAGAAATGTCAACCCACATTTTGTTTGGATCATCCATATCCGTCCATCCATGAGACAGTCCACAGGAAGTTGACTATGGTGAAAGTCCACAAATGTTTAGGATAGAAAATATCACCAGATAATGACAGGATCACTTCCACCAAAGAAACATTGAGTGACGACTACGACTCTGATCATAAAATGCTTTGAATCGGCTAAGTTCTCCACATTTCAGCTGATGCTTTTCTTTTCACTTTTTGCAGGTTCTTTAATTAAACTGTTTGTCCATTTACACTAAGGACAATGTCATTATCAGTCAAATTGACCTTTCACCCCATTACAATTCTATTTATATTTAATAGACACACATATACGGTGCATTAAGGATTGTTGTGTGAGGAAATTCATGACAATGGAGGGTGTCGCTTGTACCAGTGGCTGTTTTCTCATTAGAATAGGAACTCTGGTAGAAACACACTTCATTTTATCATGCTACTAAAACAATCTGTTGCCTCGGTAACCAGCTATAATTGTGTTGTTTTTGTGCGATCCTTCTCAGTGGGGTTCTCTGTTGGTGAGCCCTGTTGGGTCTGTGGAGCTACTTCTGATGCACAATCCGAAACACTGCACAAATCCTCCCCCTGAGTCAGGACTTGAAATAAAAGGCTCAGCCCAGCACCCACGCTGCCCACTGAAAATGATTAAGTGCATTCATAATTAATGTGAACATTCATAATGGATCAAAAGTTCTGTTTGTGGGAGAAAGAGGCAGCTGTGCGTCATATGACAGCTGTGCTTGTGTTCTTTCTTAATCAGAGGTTTGTTGAGCTCTGCTGCACACCAGCAGCATCCATCTGTGTTTTTATGATGCTCCGTGTAGACCTGAGGGGTGAGCGCACAGACAAAGATCTGACTTGTTTATCACTGCTTTGTGCAAAAGAAAAACTAAAACGTCATGTCTTAATTCACTGGATTTGTGCGTGAATCATAACAGCTTCAAGAACGTGCACAGATGCACGTTTGGATTTTATTTTCTATCTGTAAATGCACAAAATTAAATTGTGTTTTTACCAGAGGTAAGCAGCTGGGTGAGGAGCTGCAGGTGGATTCTTGGTTTCAAATTAATAATCCACAAGCAAATAAAACTGATCTCAAACTAATGAGGAAAAAAAATCCAACCTGTTCACAGAAAACTTGATTTCAAAATGCTACAGAACAAAGTTTTTCTGTTCTATATTCCAGATAATAGTTTATTGAACAAATCTGGTTTCATCTATCTTATTAAAACTGATGGTTTAGTGGGAAAATAAATAAATAATTTAATTAATAACAGCTTGGTTCATTTAATTTTGACTGTCAAATGATTTAAAGAAATATTTTGAGCACCAATAAACATAAAAAAAGTAATTTGACATTTTGAATTATAAAAATCTGTTTCCGTGGCACTAAATAACCTGAAAAAGTTGTACATCAGTTTAACAAAACTGCTGACAAACTATTTATTGTATTGTTTGAGTGGACTAGAAAATGTTTGTCAGGATTAGATTTGTTGTCTTTACCAACAGCTTTGTGAAAATTAATTTTTAAACCAGATCTCTGGCTCAAGGGGATTAACATGTTAAATTGAAGGGTGAATGAAAAAACAAACAAAAAAAAAAATAAAATAAATAAAAAAAACAGTTACATTTACTTTATAAAACTTTGATTGTTTGGAGTTAGGTTTGAATTAAAGTTAGGATCAGGGGTTATCTTAAACAAATTATTAGCCTTTTAAAATACTGTACACCTATTTTTTCTAACTGGATTATTGAGCATGCATCAGGGTAATCAAAACACCATTAGGAAAAGTTTTTTTTTTTAATCAGAATGTATTGAGTAGCCAACAAGACATTTAATCAAAATGAATAAATCAATTTTTGTAGCTTCGTATTTTATTATTTTTGAAATCATTATACAGTATATACT
>JARVLU010000001.1:40974294-40985881 GCA_031762415.1 Simpsonichthys santanae | reverse complement strand
TCGGTTTAAGGCTGAATCGGTTTAAGGCTGAGCCGTTAGAACGGATCTCGGCCGTAAACCGAGGACTACCTGTAGTTAGTTGACCCATTTATCTAAAATAAATAAACTTGATTCAAAACAAATGCCTTAAATATTACATTACTCTTATAATGAGGCAAAATGTCAAGGCATGCTCTGATATTTAAAACAACTCACTAAACCAGCCTCTAAGATAAAGCTGCATTTTGAGTCATTCACTGAGGCATATGCACATGTACTGAGAAGTTTGACTTTTCTTTTCTTCATGATGACATGTGTTTATGTGAACTTTTATAATTCGGTTTGTCTCATCCTGAACATTTCATTTCATTGCTGACCTTGTGTTAACCTGCATTTGACAAATAACATATGAATAAAAATGTTGATCACTACATTTGTTCTGAGTGAGTGCAAGTAGCTGATGTCTTGCTGCTTTTCTCTTTCAATGTGTATATTTATCTTCAAAAAAGCATCAATATTGCCATTTAATTCATGGAATGTGACTTTACTGATCATTAAATTGTGTTCCCCTTTCCCTTGTTTTTGTGTTTCCTACCCATAAAAATCATCCACTCTTCTGCTTCCTCCCAGGGATGTCCGAGAGTATGCCAATGGGTCAGTGTGTGTTGAGTGTGATGCTCAGTGTGAACAAGCAGAAGATGACTCTTTGACCTGCCATGGTCCGGTAAGTTTACTACAACATCTATGAATATAGAGGTGAAGAGATGCAGTCATTTCACACATCTCGTCCTCATACAAGCGCAGAGATAAATGTATACACTTCTATTACCACTGAGTACACATATTATTGTCTAATCAATAGAAAGGAATGGCTCGCAATATTATATTTTGTAATGAAAACATGTACTAAAAATCCATCATTTCTTAAAAATAAAAGAAGCTGCAACATGTATGTATACAGATTTATCACTTTGAGTCATGAGGACTCATTTACAAGAGATACAAAGCATATAGAATGAAATATAAATAAAACAAATGTTATAAAAACTAAATAATTATAGCTACATTATACAACAATGTAAACTATTAAAAATGGGAACATGTCTGCATTGATTTTTGCAATTGACTTAGCAGTTGTTTAAAATCACTTAGAGTATTCAAAGTCAACAACTTCAGATATTTTTGCAAGGTGTTCCAGCATACAAGAGCAGAGTAAAAGAAGGCCCTTTGGCCGAGTTGTGTCCACACGCTGAGGGGACACTGCAGGTAATAATGTCTTGAGTGCACACAGAGGAAGATGAGCTATTTGAAGTCAACAAACCAAGAGGTGATTTAAAGATGAAAACGTACCAGTGTGAGAGTCTGTGTGAAGTTAACGATGACCACTTAACCAGTGAATACAGGGTGCAGTGATGGGTACAGTAGTTACAATCAGCTATGGATCTTAGCGCACCGTGATAGACAGTATCCAACAGCTGCAAGGTGCTTGTAGGAGCATTCATGTAAATAATATCACCATAATCAATGGAGAGAAGGAAAGTAGCAGTTGCAAGGCGTTTCCTGGCATTCAGAGTTAAATAAGAGGGGCCGAGATGGTGTAGAGGCAGGGCAGCCGGCGCAGGACCGGAAGGTCTCGGGTTTGATCCCTGGTCACTGCGTACCTCGTTGTGTCCCTGGGCAAGACACTTTACCCCGAGTTGCTCCCGGTAGGACTGGCTGGCGCCTTGCATGGCAGCCCACCGCTACCGGTGTATGAATGTCTGTATGAATGGGTGGATGGCTGGTACAGTGAAGCGCTTTGGGGCCCCTCATGGGGGCTGGAAAGTGCTATATAAGTAAGCTCCATTTATTTTTCTAACATCCAAATAGAAAACATCAAATTAAGAATCAATGTCTTGTAAATGTCAACGTCATCAACACTTAATTTAAAATCAGTACTGAAAAATCACTTTGATCAGAAAAATACCACTACACAGATTGACAGCCAAAGTAAAAAAAAAATATATATATAAAACAGCCATCAGAAACAGTCCAGCTTTTGTAGCTTAAGTTTGAAAAGTACAACACCTCAGGGCATGAAGAATTTGTTGTTGGGTATGAATCTTTTCATGTTTTTGTTATTATCTTTTTTATGCTTTTGTAAATAAACCACAAACCAAAAGTGTTACTTTTGTTGTATTAAAAAAAATCAAAACAGACAAGAAAATGCAAATCCAAATCATTAAAAATAAAAACATAAGCAGGGACAAGCAAAAAAAAAGAGAGAAACTGACTCAAAAACTGAATGCAAAGGCAAGTTATTACAGATTCTACTGATTTTTATTTTTATATAATGACAAAAGCATTTGGCTTCACACTATAATAAATAACTGCATTACAACACAAATTAAACAACCACTGAAAATGCATAAATGTTCTGTGCATTTCAAGGAAATCATGGTCAGTTTGTTTAAGCCTATTCCAGCATAACTAACAAGTAGCTCAGGAAACCCAAGCAAACCTTAACTATAGGATTTATTAAAAATACCATACCATACCATTTCATTTATAGAGCACTTAAAACAGTGACAAGGTCAACCAAAGTGCTGTACAAACAAACAACAAAAAAGATTTTCGTCAGAAGTAGACATTGCAAGGCACTGACAGAAACTGGAAAAACTGGAAGTTGGTTCTACAAAAGAGGAGCCTGCTAACTGAAAGCTCTGCCTCCCTGCTACTTTTAGAAACATTAGGAACCACAAGTAAACCTGAAGTCTGAGAGTGAAGTGCTCTGTTTGCAAAAAAATTAGATCTTTGATACAAGATGGAGCTTGGATGTTGAGTGCTTTGTTTGTGAGATTTTAAATTCTGTTCTGAATTTGACAGGGAGCCAGAAAAGACTCCAGTCCAGCGAGAAAGAGAGAGGAAAGAACTTCAGCAGCAGCATTTTGGGTCAACTCAAGACTTTTTTTAGAGATGATTTGATGCCAGATAATAAAGAATAACAAGAGTCCAATCTAGAAGTAACAAAAGCATGGACCAATCTTTCTGTATTGTTTTTGGGAAGTGTGTGTTTGTGTTTGATGCCTGAACATCCTATACTATACTTAAGCCTTTATTAAAAATGACATTTTGCAAATAATATGATATAAATTAAAGAAAATCATTCAAAAATGTTGTTAAATGGGCTATAATTGCTTTGTAATTGGAAGTATTTTCCCTAAAGAGCCTCCTGACAATCCTCTGGTTGATATGATGACATAAGTTTTGGTTTAAATACTGTATACAGTAGTCTTTTCTGATGTTGTGCTGTTTTTCACTTGATTCACTCAATTTGTCTGAAAATGTTTCCATACATTTTAGGTTGTTTTTTTTTTTCCAAATACGTATCAGCATTCTTAACTTTTTCCATCAATAAGTTTCTGGAAAACCCTGCATTAACCTTCATTTTGTTCAGCTTTTTTTAAATCCTAAATTAATTAGGGATGGGAGAATGCATCAGGCTAGAGTCCAAATGTGTTTTTTGTTGTTGTTGTTGTTGCAAAATCAGACTCTGACAGCTGTACGGCAGTCCCAGTAACACTTAGTCAGAGCCCCTTGGCTTTTTAAGTGACCGATATCAGGCAATTTCACAGCACATTTTCACAATTAATCTAAGATGATTTAGAAGTCAAACATCTGTTTCCCTCCAATTTTTCTTGAATCTGAAGAGTAAAACTAAACCAAAGGCAGCATAGTTCTGTTAGTGTGCTTTGCAGGTGTAGATCCCATCATTATATGGCTTCTTTTGTTCAGAGAGTCCTCTTCAGCTCTGTGTGTGTGTGACAGAATATATCAGCATCACAGTCACTGAATCTGAATCATACCTGCGTGTTTGTCCGCCGCGGCATTATGCAATGTTAAAGCCAGCCGTTGTCATGGTGTCAGCCTTGAGGGAGTACTGAGACTCTGGATGAGGGTCCATTACTGCTTCACCTTTCAGGATGAGTTTTGTTGCCTTGTTGGGTGGGAAAGAAAAAGATTTCTCCTGAGCATGAATGTGTGTTCGTGTGAAAGATGTGAGCACCAACGAGGTTCGGCTCGTAAAGGCTTCTGGAGACTCGTTTTGTTTGATGGAATGAGTTAAGAAGACTGTGATTGTTTATATTTGGAGCTGCTGCTGTGTGTGTCTGTACACGTGCAAGTGTATGTGTGTGTGTGTGATAGAGAAAAGACAGTATACAATATCCTCCACTACTGCAGATCAAATTGAACAGACTTGGTAATGCTTCAGGATGTGTGTGTGTGTGACTGAACACACACACTTCCTTTCACTCCTCTAGAAGAGGGTCTTACTCTGCATTGGCATTCATATCACAACACACACATATACACACACGGTGAAGACGATCATATCTCTCCATCCTTCCACTCGTGTGTTCTGCTTCTTTCAGGTACGAGTTCTGTTTGAAGCGGTGCATCGATGCAAACTGCTCCACGCTGCTGAAATCAGTCCGCAGCTCTGTTTGACGGTCGTCTCATTAATGATATTTTCAGACCTGTGTTCAGACTTGGCAGTTGCTGCTCACCCACTCCTCTCTCAGAGACAAAAAGCCTGACGTGATGTTTTATTAATCAAATGCACTTTGTTTACGTCTGCGAAGTCCTCCACCTCAGCTGGTTTATTGGGTTTGAACTCCAACTTTTTATCGTTGTCAACAGCAATCTTCGTCTGTTGTAGAATATTGACACTGTGTGTTTTGTGTGTTTTATTTTTTTTCAGGTTTCTTCCCTCCTCCCTGCTGCACAGCCTGCAGAGGTGTGTCTGTTTGAAGAGGTGTTTTGTGGTGAATATTTACAGGTGGATGTGTTTGTGTGCACAAACCTCCTTGTAGGAGAGGTTTTTTATTTTTTTTTCTGAGAAGGCGCCTAGTGGAGAGTGAAAGACTTCGGTCCATGGCGTCGCTGCTTCTCCTGCTGAGCTGCTTATGTGCAGCTGTGGTGGGCTTCCCATTCAGAACGCCCCCGGACCTGGATGTGACTCCACGTGTCACCGTGCTGAGCAGCGGTAAGGACAGCCTACCATCGTGTTCCACTGATTCTCTAACAAATAACTAAAAAGACCACAGGACATCATGCAGACACACACAGACAAGTCATTGTTTGAGGTTTAAACCACATTTCATTCAAATTTCTTGTATTTCTTAAACGTCTGTTTTAGTAGAGAAATACAGTACATGTAAATGACCAGAGTTGCAAATTTACAAGATTTTTACAGGAAAGTTGGGAACACTTTATGCGATTTTATGAGAATAAATCTAAAATTTAAAACATTAAAGTTTGGACTTTAACATGGATTTTGAATAAAGTTGTGGAGAAAATAGTTTAGCATATTCCAAACTAAAATAACTAGCTTTTATTGCTTTATATACGATTGGTACCACATCCTAAAAATTATGAATGATGTCACCTGGACATGTAGCAGATAGAAATTGTTACATGTCAAGTTCATTTCAATTCAGTTTATTTAAATAGTGCCAAGTCACAACAGAAGTTATTTCAGGGCACTGAACAAAAACATTCACATATATTATAAATGCCAGTTAGTAAAGTTATCTGTCTAAGGATGGAAGGAAGCCAGCAGATGAGTTGAGTCTTCATTTTGTCGCAGTCTCCCGTCTCAGAGTTATACGGTAAATAGTTTTATTGTTAAATTTAACTTATTGATTTTGGCAGTGGTGGGCACAGCTAAGCAAAAAAATTTGTTAACAAAAAATTGCTTTGCTAATGCAAATCCACTAAACAGATGAAAAATTAGCAGAAGCTAACACTAAATTACTAACTTTTATCATACACTGCTGTCGCTGACACTTCGACTGTCTGTAATGTGCCACAGTTGTAAGTGAACACAACTGAAAACGGTTCATAAATCACAAGTTGCGATTTATTTACTTGTGTTTCACAAGTAAAGCATCTATGTCCCCTTCAGAGGTGAGATTTCAGAAATTAATCTGGTCCAATGGAACCAAAGAGACGGCGCTTAACTCTGCTGTGCTGAAGCGGAGTGATGCATTCAGTGTGTGTTGGACGTCTCCCTCGTGTCATTTATTTTAATGAATTAACTCACTTTGGCAATCCTCTTTGAGGTTAACTACTTTTATAACTACAAATTTGTTATGTGTCATCATCAACATTCTATCAGTAATAAATCTGTTTGTAATATTTAAATGTGTGAATTATGTGTGAGAGAGTCACATCCCAGAGACATTGCAAAGCATGCTGGGTAGGAATTATATGTGCAGTGTTTCTGACTGTATCCAATGTTTCTGTGTGTGAATTGTGTTTTTCACGTTATTTTCCCTATTCTGGTTTTGTTTGGCATTTATGTTAAAGTCTCTGTTACTGGCTGTAAACAAACACCATGAGTCAGAGACTGCTTGAGGTAGATATAGGGGTGTGAAGGTGTCGATGGCATCACCGAGTGGTGCTTAGGTTTGTTTCGCTACACATGGTATAGCTTTGTAAAAATGGACTATCTTAAAAAAAATTAAAAAGTAGACTTGAATTTACTGAATTTAAGTTTAGCAGGAGCTAATTCTGCTAAAGGTTTTTAAAGTTAGCAAAAATGGGAATCTGCTACATGGAACGTTAGCTCTGCTATAAACTGGTTAGCGGAACTGCGCCCACAACTGCCCCTGACAAAATAAAATGTTTATATTTTTGTTTAGGCATGATACAGCCTGTTTTTAAACACCCTCAAAATCCAGTTATTTTTCAAAGATTGCCATGGAAAGTTTTTAGAAAGTTTCAGGAAATTTACCCTAATTTTCTGCCTGTTTGCAACCCTAATCCGAACATTCGAAAAACCAAAATATGCATCAGTTTGTCTGAAAAGATCGTGAAAAGTTGTCCTCAAAAGCTTATCAAAGTTTGAGACCCTGATAAGTTTTTGTGTGGAAATCTGTTTATGTGCTTCATGTTGGTTTTATTTTTTTATTTTTTTTTAACTCGAAGACCTAAAGTCATACTCTGTGTGCCTTACATTCAAATAACAGTGCTTTATATTTACGGTATGCCTTTTGGTAATTTTATATTTTACTTGTTTCATAGTTGCTGATATTTTGACGCCGTGAGCTCAAAGACCTTCAAGCCTCCGTCCTTTCACTCCTCTCATTCTTATTAGTGTGCACTCTGTTATGTCCTCCACTGATTGTGCAGATTTATTTTTTAGTTGTGATTATTATTTACCTACCTTGAAAGTGAAAGTATAGCCGGAGGTGCTGCAGAGACGGGAGCAGATGAATTGTGAATTGCTTTCACTTGGATCCCTGCAGAGCATCCAGGGCATCTGATGCCACTGTAGGTAGTTGAGAAGTTCTGTAACCATGACAACTGTTGTGGTGAGGTACGAGACGGTGGTACACAGTCGTATTTTCTGTGAGTCCTTTCAGCAGAACTGTTTTGTTTGTTGATTCGTGAACATGTGAAAGAGCTTTCCCTCAGTTCACCTTCAGATTGTGTTTGTAGAACATTGTGGCCATTCTTTCTTCTTATTTCTTCTTCTTCTTTGGCTTTTTCCCTCATCAGAGGTCACCACAGCAAGTCATCCTCCTCCGTCTCACTCTGTCTTCACTCCAACTACCTCCATGTCTTCTCTAGTTGCATCCATATACTGTATCTCCTCTTTGACTTTCCTCTTTGTCTTTTTACTGACAGCTGCATTTCTAACATCCTTCCATCAATATACTCACTGTCCCTCCACTGGACATGTCCAAACCATCTTGGTCTGGCCTCTCTAACTTTATCCATCCTTGTCTCTCCTAAGGACAAGGTCATCGTCAGTGTGGCCATTCATTTTTATTTTTATTCAATTTGTTTACAAAGCATCAATTCATAACTGAGGTCACCATACAAAATAAAAAAATGAAAAAATCCTGATTCAAATTCAAAAACAGCCAAATTCACATGTGGTACATTATGAAATACCAATTACCGTAGTTAAAGTTATCTATCTAAGGCAGATTTTGTCAATCTTTACTTTGTTGCAATCTCCCATCCTGAGCAGCTTGTTGACAAAAGTGGAAAGGAAAAACTTTCTTTTACTTGAAGAAACCGCCAAAAGAACCGGGCTCAGGATGAACGGACATCTACTTCGACTGGCTGGGGGTTCAGAGGACTGCATAGAGACACAGACAGACACTATGTGTAGTCTCTATAGGAAGAAAGCTAAAAATAAACATGTCAACAGAGCGAGCAAAGACAGCATCAAAGTAAGGAAATATGGTCAGTTTGTCCTCCAGCAGTCAAAGCCTATTGCAGTGTAACTAGAAAGCTCAGGAAACGCAAGCCAACCTTAACTATAGGATTTATTTAAAAAAAAAGGAAAGTCTTTACTCTTGGAAGTAGACATTGTCAGAAACTGGAAATTGGTTCGACAAAAGAGGAGCCTGATAACGAAATCTCTGCCTCCCTGATACTTTTAGAAAACACTTGGAACCACAAGTAAACCTGCAGTCGGACAGTGAAGTGCTCTGTTTGGAAAACATGGAACAATCAGAAACTGTATTTTAAAAAAAAGATGGAGCTTGGATGTTGAGAGTAAGATTCAAAAATTATGTTCTGAATTTGACAGGGAGCCAAAGAAGAGACGCTAAAACTGGAGAAAGCCCTCGTTCTAACGCTCATCAGAACTCCAGAAGCAGCACTTTGGGTCAACTCAAGACTCTAAAGGTTTTATTTTTAGACGACAGAATCCAATCTAGAAATAACAAAAGCATGTACCAACCTTTCTGTATCGTTTTGGGATAAGATCTTCTAATTTTAGTGATTTTGTTCAGGTGGAAGAATGTTTTGAATGTGGGAGTTAAAGGACAAATCAAAGTAAAAAATCACACCATGGTTTTACACTTTAGTACTAAAAACCAATCTAATGATATTCAGAGGAAGTGAAAGGCTAAACAGAGGACAGTTATGACTCCTCTTGATATGAACCTTTTTTTGATAACTGTATCTCTGTTTCTCCAAACGTATTGTTCATTCTGTTTCAACATGCAGGTCCTCCTACACAACTTTCTTCCCTCGCCTGCTGCTCTATCCTCTCTTCCACCTTTCTGTCTCTCCAACTTACTTTTCTGTTCCTCATTAGTACTTTTATGGTTGCACTGCCCTCTCTTTGCTGTTATCTTTCTGATCTATTTTTTTAACGCTTCCTTCTTCCTGGCCAGAAGATTTTGATATGCAAACTCACTTTGAATCCCTTTAATCTAACCTCACCCCCCTCCTGTCCCACTCCCCGCAACCTTAAAACAAAGCCTCCCAACCTGAATTACACATGCATGCACCACACTGCAACGTTTGATTATTTTCCCTTTAAACTATGAGAAAACAATACAGTATATGCCAGAAAATGAGTTTGCACAATTATTGAACTAAATGAATTTAGTGTCTGGCTTCAGAGCAGCTTTTACGCTAGAAGCTGGCTATAACCAGACATGGTTGTTAAACAGAACAACATGAAAATATTTGCTCCTCTTATTTCGACCTGTCAAGTTTTGTGAGGATTTGAGGCAGATTGACATTCAACAGATTTAAAGTTCATTCACACGTCAGACAAATGAACCGTAAGCATGCCTAACGTTGGTTGGAGCATGTACAGATGTCTTGCTGTCACATCACAGTCCAATGCCTGAAGGGTTAGTGGAAGTGTGTGTCCCTGAACACTGTGTACTGTGTTGATCAGCTGAGGTCCCTCCAACTGTTTGCTTGGTAAATAATTTCATTTGAACTGTTCGCAGTGACTTGCACAAACTTTTTTTTCCCCTCTCCTACTCATACATGGCTTCTTTGCTTATTTTTATTTTGCACAATTTTGTAAACTAAAATGTGCTTTGGGACTTTCCTTGAAACTCAACAAAAAATGTTATCCTTCTGTCCCTCACACACACACACACGCATCTAGCATTGTGAGTCCAAACTAAATGCTTGCAATGTTCAGAGGATAAGATTTGATTTTGTTTTAACCTATGAGACCCTTATATTGTGTAGTTGTTCTCGATGTAGCAAACCCCTTGGAGCTGGAACTCCTTTTCTTTCTGTTGAGAAAAAAGAACAAAAGTCGACATCTGGAGACCCAGGATCAGCTCGGGCTGAGAACTGAGCACCTCTGCTGCTGCTCAACAGGAACGAGAGCATTGTGTTTTACAGCAGCCGATAGGAATCTTAAATACAGCTCACTTGATAACAAGTAACATTCATCGGGAAGTGGACTGGCTACAGAGGGTGGAATTATGACACAGTTTCCTTTTGGCTCACTTTTCTCCCTGACAGGTTTGAAAAGTGGCTCACTTTTACGTTTATACGACTTAATTGCTGTCAGACTTGCTGCTTGGTAAAACCTGTTCAGCATCATTCACTGCAGGGGTTTTCATTAGACTTTAACTCAGCTGTGCATCATTGCAGGCTCGTGCGTGCATTGCTGCAGCTGTAAAACAGGTCCAGTTATCCCTGCCTGTGTGTATTGACACTGGCGTCATGTTTGCCCAAGCTACATGGGATCTTGATAGATTATAAGTTTAGAACTTACATAACTGCTGCAAGCAACTTTGAATTGTTAGTGTGTATTTGTGTGCGTGTGTGTAATTTGCTGAATGTGACTTAACTGTATTAGTGTCTTGACCTGTCAAATACCTCTCAGTATAGCTGGAAAACTGCGAAGGTGGTGTATGAACACAACAACTGTCAAACCGCAAAAATTCACAGCAAGAAGCAATAAGTGGTATGTTATGTGTGTATTTTATGGCTCCCTGTTCTTCAACAAAGATTTACAAGATAACCAACTTTTTTTTACTGCCCATCGTCAAGATGTTTATGGTGTGGTCACAAAACAAAAATAGAAACTGTGAAAACGCTGATCTTTGTGTTTAGAGTAACAAAGAGGGACAGGATCAGGAGAGACTATCAGGATTGAGGGAACAAAATAACGAGACAAGATAGATTGAGTTAGTTTGGACACGGCAGAAGGAGATGCTTGGTATGTTTAGAGAAGGATGTAGAAGATGGAGCTGCCAGTCAGGCAAGAGGAAAAGAAAAAAAAAAAAACTAATTGAGCTGTGAGGGAGGATGTGCAGGTGCTTCGCTTGACAGAGGAAGATGTAGAGGACAGGAGGAGACTGAAGACCAAAGAGCCAAGGTTCAATGGGAGAGATTGAAATGTGGTCAGCCTTCAATTTTTTGTACACCATGAATGACATTGTAGACTGATTTCTAGTTCAAATGTGTTGTCTACGGTGGCCCTGAGGTGTTAATGATCAACATTTGAAAAAACAGAATACATTTGGAAAAAAAATGCAACTAAAAAACACAACAACATTGGAAAAAAAAAAAACAGAATTACATTAAGCCAAAGCGGAAGTGGCTGAAATCACATTTGGAAAAAACTGAATTAAATTAGATAAAACACATTTGACAAAATTGAATTAAATTAAGCCAAACCAGAAGTAGTGGTGGTGGTGGGGATGGGGGTGGGGGGAGTAGCATTTTATTATTATTATTATTTTTTTTTTTTTTTTACTTTATTAATATAAAAATATGCTGGCCCTGAGGTGGTTTTGCTTAATGTAATTCCGTTTATTTTTTTTATTTTTTTTTATAA
>JARVLU010000001.1:40872844-40883268 GCA_031762415.1 Simpsonichthys santanae | reverse complement strand
TTTTTGCTGAGATGTTTCACCCTTCATCAAAAGGACGTCATCGGTCCAAGGAGCCACAACAAACTCAGTTCCACAAGTAGCACACTCACATAGTGGAACAACCAATTTGCTGGTGATAAGACATTGCTGGTGACCTGACTGAACTTTGTTGGATTTCTACCTGGATTATTGAGCATGAACTTTGATGTTTTGAACCACTTTGGCTATGGCTGCCTCAGAGGAGAGGGCGGGCCCCAGAAACCATCTTATCACCAGCAAACTGGTTAGTCCACTGAGTGGGCGCGCTGCATGTGGGACTGAGTTTGTTTGTGGCTCCTCTAACTGATGAAGTCCTTTTTGATGAAGGACAAAACATCTCAACAACAAAAAAATAGAAACTGTCCAGATGACCTGACTGAACTTTGTTCGACTTATAAAGGATGTTATGCACGATCTCATGCGATATTGCCAGATAGTGCTCGGAGAATGTGTTTGTGATTAGTCTAATGGCGCAACACATTTTAGCATAATATCTGTAGAAATGGCTGAGTTATTTGTGTTTGATCAGCATCTTGAGTCAGACTCACTCAAAGTTAATCAGCTGTAGACGTCCATCACTTGGTGTGAATGAACCCGTGGCCTTTGTGTCTTTGAGGATCGGTTCTTAGGACTGCCGCCGTCCTGGCAGACTGTTCTGGATTATTCTACTTGGCTTGATGGGCCTGAGCTTGGTACCTCAGCCTGGGGACATGTGTCTTCTTTGTCTCCCATCTGTCCTCTGCTGTGCAACCAACACTGATAAGACAGTCCACAAACAGAGGTTTAAATCTGCTGCTACTTCCTCTGTTAATAATATCCCCATGTGTTTTTTTCATTACTAAAAATAGAGCAGCGTGTGGCCATTGTTCGTTTCTTCAAAGCTGTTTTGACAGGTTTGAGTGGTGACTGAGTTTCAAAGCTCTTAAGTTACAGATGGCTTTTTTAATTTATTTGTTTTACAGTTGACTCTCGTGACTTCTTTATTTCTTATTCGTTTTAATAACCTTGGCTAATTTAGTGAGGTAAATGTATGAAGGCAAGTTGGAAGTTTGTATGTTGAAGTGCATTACATGTGCAGAACAACATTTTTGCAAACTAACATGGTTTACAAAAAATAGAGTTCCTCTGCTCAGTTTCTTGTTGAGTTTTCCTGACACTTATTCAAACTTTAGGCCTGAGTCCAAAAAAATTGTACTGAAGTTGTACCTTTATTGCTGCAGAGTGGGTTACTTTTATGATCACGTGCATTTTAGCCTTTGCTCTTTTATGTACCAGTAATTTAACAACTGAGTACCAGTTGTGAGAGTGCACATTAGTATGCACCTTTATTTTTGTTTTGATTGATTTTTGTCAACTTTGGAAGAAAATCAAAGATACAACAATGTTCAGTCAGGTGATCTGGATGGTTTCTTTTTTTCCCTAAGATGTTTCATTCATCATCTAATGGACTTCTTCAACCTGAGGAAGCAACAAACAAAGCCCTGGAGGAGAGGGCGGACCCCAGAGGACATCTTAGCACCAGCAAATTGTTTTGTTTTTTTTGTTCCACTGTGGAGTATGTTGTCGGTGGAGAATCCGTTTTGTTTGGTGCCTCCTCAGATTGAAGAAGATGTTGGATGAAACGTCTCTGCAAAAAAAAAGAAACCGTCCAGATGACCTGACTGAACATTGTTGAATTTTTACCTGGATTATTGAGCATGAACTTTGGTGAAAATTAAGGATAGATTTATTAATTAGGAATTTGTTGGATTATAGACTGCTATAAAACTGGTTGACTCCGTTAACAAAGCAAAAAGTTTAGAACAATAGTTTGTTTAATGTGTATCACATGGATACAGCCTTCTTACAATGCAAGTCTTACATGCATCTTTTGCTTTTTCTGTCTTATCAGAGTGTGTGGTTTGTCTGATGCTGTCAGGCTGCCATGGCTCTGGTCCAGGCACTACCAGTGAGTGACCATCCCAACCCAGGTCTTGATCTCAAACAGTGCCGACCGCTACCATCCCACCTTCCATCGGATCCCTGCTCTGGCCCCTGTGGGTCCTGCAGCTCCGAGACAGCCATGGGTTCAGTCAGCAGTCTCATATCAGGGCGGACGTACCAGGAGAGGCACTGCAGAGCTGCCAATGAATTCCCCACCAAGCAACGGCGCTCCACGCCAGCCACCAGCTGCTTCCGCCTGCAGGATAACACCCTCCACAGCGGGAGCTCCCTGGAGCAGCTGCTGGTTATCAGCAACCAAACACAGCCTCAGGCCCAGCAGGTTCTGCCTCCACCCCTGCCCACCAAGAAGCAGCCGAGACCTGGAAACTCTGCCGGGACAGGTGGTGGGGGAGCAGTTAATGGAGCAGCAGGTGGTGTCCGTAATGGGAACTTTATGTACGTAAGCAACGAGGTGGTGCTTGGAGACTGGAACGACAACCTGGTGCTTACAGCTGCAAGTCCCTGCAGCGACTCTGAGGACCAAAAGGACACCAGGACGGTGAACGACAACATGGGAGGACCTCCTCCCAAACTTGTCCCAGTGTCTGGACAGTTAGAGAAGGTAAGATGATGGCTGTGTTGTAGAGGTAAAATGATAAATATTTATTGATAAATGAGCTTATCTTTTACAAAACTGTGTACAATTACTTGTACTGTTAGTACAATTGTAAGAAATTTGGAACCGGTTTAAAAAAAGTGCATTATTTGATGTAGAACAAATAGTTTTAATAAAAGTTTTAAAAGAGCACAACCAACAATGATGCTTGGTTATGCTTTTATGAAATAATCCAATAGTCAGTCTATATCCAGATGTGCACTTCTCTTGCAGTGTCTAATGAACATTAACTGCGACCTAATGTTTTTGATAACAAGCTTAAAAACCATGATACTACCACCGTCGTGTTTCACATAGAGATAAGCCGTTATTGGATTTTTTTTCCTTCAGCCATAACTTTACTCGTTTAAATAAAAAAATTATTACTTGTTTCAAAAACCTTGGTCCCAGTGGACTTCTGGTTTTTCCTCACGAAGAAGCATCACCGAGTTCTCCAATTATGGTCTGATGGAGATTTATAGATGCTCATAAAGTTGCCCTTTTGACCTTGTAGGTTTTATTCTCTGCTTGGACTGGTCTTAGTTTAATAATTAATGAGGAGCATAATGATGTGAAATGTTAGAGCACAGACTCTACAGATGGTTTTGTCATTATTTTCCAAACAGATGAGCATCACCAAGACTTTTTAAAATATTGTGTTTCATTGTTCGGGCAGGGTTAGAGTCTGATGCTTTTGAGGAAATATATCAAAATTTAGTTAAAAAATATGAAAGTTATTGTGAGTTATTGTGGCTTGGTAAGAGCTCAAAAAGCTCAGTTTCACCCCATTCCAAGGCGTGATTTTATATTTTAGAGATTTTTAATTGTAGTTCTCACTGCAAACCAAATCCACTGAGATGTGGGCAAACTCCGAGGAGTCTACAGAAATTTTGTTAATGCAAAAACTATTTAAATCCATAAAATCCCAGCTGAGAACTTTCTTTTTGGAGTTTCTAATGGTATTTTCCTGATATAAATATGTTTTCTGTGGAAACTCCTGCAACAAAGGGTTGCTAAAGCAGAGACAATCCTTTCTTTTAAACCTTTAAGTGACTGTCAGCATGACACTGAATCCCTACCATCTCTGTGCTGTGAGGCCTGCTGAGCTGTTGTCCACCTTCGTCCTTTCGATGGGAAAAAATCCTCTTGAGTTACAGTTTAGGATTACATGCTGCATTAAATATGTTGATAAAAATGTATTTATCTGCTGTTTTTTTTTTTTAATCCAGGAATTCATCATTGTTCTTGGGAAAATCTTAGGCAAAAACTGCAATATTGTATTTTGTTTGTAGTGACATTGTTTATTAATACCTGATTATTAATTATCTATAATTATTTATATCTGTCAACAGGGAAGCTTTATCATGATATCCAGGTTTTTCTGCCTTTTAAGCTGGATAGTGTTGTGGGCAGTGGTTTTTAAAGTTGAACCCAATGGTGCAGGTGGACCACAGAGAACTCCGAGGAGTAAAATAAATATAATTTATTTAAATAAGCAAAAACGCCGACGTGGCAGCAGAACTCACTTGAATAGGAGTCATGTAGGAAACACAAGGAACACGGACTGACGTTGAAAGAACACCAGACAACGAGCAGCTGATGAGGAAACATAGACGCAGACTTATACACATACACCAATTACAGACAAGGGCAAACATCTGGGAGAGACAACAGGTGGGCAGCATGGAGCTAATCACATGAGGGGGGAAACCATAAAGACGGGACAACCGACTAAACAAGGGAGCCACAATCCTCACAGAAAGAATCCAGTTGAACCACTCTTGAACCGTCTAAATGAGATTACAAGCTGGTTAAAATTTAATTTAACTCTACAGCTGCAAAGGAAACTCATTTTGACCACCTGTATACATGATTTTGTTCTATCAGTCACTACACAGAGTTCATGACCACAGGTGAGGGTAGGAGCGTAGACCGACAGGTAAACAGAGAGCTTTGCATTGCAGCTCAGCTTCCTCTTCACCACAATAGACCGGCACAGAGTCCGCAATACTGCGGAAGCTATATCTGTTGGACTCACGCTTCATTTACTTGTGAAAAAAAAAAAAAAAACCTGAGATACTTGAACTGCTCCACTTGAGGCAGCACCTAACTCCCAACTTGGAGAGGACAGTCCACTGTTTTCCAACTGAGGACCATGGTCTCAGATTTGGAGGCGCTGAGCCTCATCCCGGCTACAAAAATAAGACTGACATCGACACCGACACGAGCCTGACGAGGCCAGGTGAATCATTTGACAGCTTCTCACCCTGCAGACACATCATGATCAGTTTCAGAGCTCATTTATGTGCAGTGTCATATTTAATGAACTCTGGGGGAGGTGATAAAAATGATAACATTAACAAAATAAACTGCTGTTGTATCGCCTCCACATTCATTTCTCCTTTGTTTCTCTGCCCTTTAATTATCATTATTGACACTTTTCTAAATAGTTTCCATCCACAGATGAGTTTCAGTCACTGTCTGAGGGTATTTTTTGTGGTTTTGTATTTTCAGAACATGGAGAAAGTGTTGATCCGCCCCACAGCTTTCAAACCAGTTGTTCCCAAGAACCGTCACTCTGTGCAGTACCTGTCTCCACGGACAGGAGGCAGCACTCCGTCAGAGAGCCAGGCCAGCCTCAACCTCCTGCTGCCCCACGGAGCCCCCAGCAGCACCACCGGCACAAACGGTAATAGTGGAAGCTGCATTTCCAGCTCCGAGGGGAAGCAGAACTCGTACAGCGGGGGGCGCAACGCTCGCAACAGCCAGTCCTGCTCCATGTCAGACTCAGGGAGGAACTCCCTCTCCAGCCTCCCTACCCACAGCAGCACAGGCTACAGTTTGGCCCCCAGTGAGGGATCCAGCTCAGGTTCTGGTTCCGGGGGCCAGGTGGAGCCTGTGCCGGGCCTGGGACGCCACGCTTCAGGTGGAAACGGGAGCCACGGTCACAGCAACTCGGACAGCGGGCGTTCCTCTTCCAGCAAGAGCACAGGTTCGGGGTCAGGAAGTGGGCGCGGGCAGCCCCTGTCTGACAGCGGGTCCTGTGGCCACTCGCCCCCACCGGTGGAGGGGTACGAGGAGGTGGTGAAGGAGCTGGAGGAGAAGCTGAGGGAACGAGACCTAGAGCTCCAGCAGCTCCGAGAAAATCTGGATGAGAATGAAGCTGCCATTTGCCAAGTGAGGCACAAAGTTCTGCACATTAGAAACAAAAGGACATGATGCCTGTCCAAAAAAAAAAAAAAACATCTGACCTCGTGTTTGTACCTTTTGCTTTCAAGGTTTATGAGGAAAAGCAACGTCGTTGTGAAAGGGAGATGGAGGAGTTGAGACAGAGCTGCGCTTCGAAGATGAAGCAGACGTCTCAGAAAGCCCAGAGAGCCCAGCAGGTGCTGCAGCTACAGGTAGCTGAACGGTCTGACACGGTTTCATGTGCTCAACGTCAAAATGATCGTTTTGACCATTCTGTTTTTACAATGAAGTAAAATCTTGTGCTTCTGCTGTTCAGAGTTGGATCTCTGCTTGTTTTCAGGTGTTTCAGCTGCAACAAGAGAAGAAGAAGCTGCAGGAAGACCTCTCCTCTCTGCTGCAGGACAGAGAAACTCTGGAGAGAAAGTGTGCAACCATCCAGAGGGAGCAGACTCAGCTGGGGCCCTGTCTGGAGGAGACAAAGTGGGAGGTAGGTTGGAGTCTGCCCCTGGGGAGGTGGTAAATTAAGGATAGTCAAGATTATTTAAAACTTTGTATTTTCAGGATTCTCGCCTCACTTTGTCTTCTCGGTGTGTGTCAGGTGTGCCAGAAGTCTGGAGAGATCTCCCTGCTGAAGCAGCAACTGAAAGAAATCCAGTCGGAGCTCAGCCAGAAAGCAGGGGAGATTGTGGTCTTGAAGGCCCAGCTGAGAGAAGCTCGCTCTGAGCTGCAAGCAAGTCAGACTCGAACCCAAGAAGCCCAAACCACCATCCGGACCAGGACACTGGAGCTGGAAGTCTGCAAGAACGAGCTCCAGAGGCGAAAGAGCGAGGCTGAGCTTCTCCGAGAGAAAGTCGGCCGTTTGGACGAGGAGTCAACTCGTCTCCGGGACACCCTGTCCAATCTCAGCGGATCCTCTCTAAATGGAAGTGTGACCAAGAAGGGACACTGCATGAGCCTCTCCCTTCAACAGGGTAGAGGTGTGGTTGGAAGAGGAGGTCCGAGTCCCTCGATGTACCGCGATGGAGAGGACAATTATCTGGTGTGGGGAGGAGAGAGCGATGAAGCCAAGGCACAGAGGCAGAATGCAGAGACACTACTTGGTCTAAGACAACAGGTACAAGTTTCATTTTTAAACAGTTTTAAAGTGGAGTTAGACTCAAGTTGTTCAAATCTGTACTTATACAGCACCTTTCTGTCTGATCAAGATACTCAAAGCTCTTTACAACACAATCTGTGTCCTCATTTACCCGTTCATACAGCACTCTACTAGATCTCTACAAAGCTGATCTGAGTACATCTTTCTATAGAGACCAATCAGTGCTTTAGATCATATTCATATTTGGGCAGCTGTAGCTGAGTGGTTAGAGCAGTCGTCCTCCAATGTAAGAGTTGCAGGTTCTATTCCACCAGCAGTCACATGCCAAAGTGTCCCTGGGCAAGACACTGAACCCCTCATTGCCAATGTTGCCAAGTCCGCTTAAGATGGTGTAGAGGCAGGGCAACCGGCTTGGGACCCGAAAGTCCCAGGTTCGATCCCCGGTCACTGCATACCTTGTGGTGTCTCTGGGCAGCACACCTCATCCCCAAATTGCCCCCCGGGCACTTTCAATAGCTGCCCACTGCACCACCTGGTGGTGGATGGGTTAAATGCAGAGACTAATTTCGTCCTTGTACGCCAACATACATTGATGACATTGTGTGACATTATTATTATTATTATTATCATTATTTTTATTAATCTCAAATATACAGCCAATGCTAAGAGCACGCACACATTCATACAGTGAAAATGGACCCTTCCATGAAACTACAGTCATGTAAACACGATTGTTGAATCCAGTTGTTGTTTTCAGTTGAGGTGACTGTCTAAATTGAAGCCCATACTGTTCAAAAGTCACCTTTAGACAGTAAAACATGCTTTTATAACATCCAGACTTGATTACTGCAATGCACTACTTTCAGACCTCTATTGCATGTTTGCAACTGGTTCAAAATGCTGCAGCCTCATTTTTAACTGGTGCAGGCAAAAGAGAGTGCATTACTCCAGTTCTGGCCTCTCTTAACTGGCTCCCAGTTCACATTCAAATTAATTTTAAAATACTTGATCACGGGTCAGTGGTGCCATGTCCAGCCATCACTGTGCAAGAGGTGGGGGACATCCTGGACAGGTTGCAAGTGCACTTTGCTTTTGAGGGCTTTATTTCATAAGCATGAAAAACACTAAATAATTTGACCCTTGTTTGGCTAGCCGCTAGCCTAGCCTGAACAAAGGTTTACTTCTATATTTTGTGCCTAAAGTCTCATAAACTGAAGTATTTTTTTAAGGTTATATGTGGATTAAGTATGGCAATGTGTTGGCTTTGTTAGCCTATAATTGGATTCTGTCATCTGGAATGCAAATTTGAAAAGAAGCAACTCCTTGAAATATGAAACGCCAAGCTGCGACCGAGCGTGTGCGTATATCAACATGTCTAACACAAGAGTCCCTCAGAGTTGATCTGATTGAGGATGTTTTGCAGCTTCTATTATCCCTGGAAAGGTACTCGTCTGTGACTTTCAGTTTGCCTTGGGCCATCCTGCGGTGGTTAAATCTGTGTATCATCTTCCGTTTAGCCTTCCATCCCTGTGGCTTTGAAAGGCCTGCTGCCTACTCGGTGCCCGCCACCTCAATGTTTCTGCTACAATAAGCCAGCCAAACCAACATGATCACATAATATAGCATAACAACTGTGAGCGATGGTGCGAGTCCCCTCATTGTTCGACCTTCTGGTGTGGGAGCTTTAAAACCTTGGGATCTCCACCCGCCTGTGTCTCAGCTTTCATGCCATTCAGCATCAGCTTCCATCCTTATCTCCTCTTTTTTCCCTTTGACTGTTTTTATCTTCTGTTTTTCAGTCATTCAATATTTTTATGCATTTCTGTTGCAACTAATTTTCATATATAAACAACTCAATTAATTTGTGATGTATCATTGTACACACATCAGCTGAAGGCTCATAGTTTTACATTAATAAAAATAAAGCTGTTTATGGTTTTCATTGTAGGACGTTATTTTCCCCCAGGCACAACAAAAACATTTGATCTTGAAGGTTTAGCATATTGATGCCGTTTATGCTACAGTTTTAGATTAAGATTGTATTAAGTGAAGAAATGATGGCGTTCTAACCGTTTTGGTCAGACTTTGAAAGTAACATTATGTGCAATCTTTTGGGATATCAAATATATCAGGACAAGCATTTGGGCTGTGATTGGCTCCTCCTTATATATTTCAGCTTAGTGTTAGTCAAAATGATGTAGACGTAGCCAAGTAACTTCAACCAGTTGTAGATCTACATACATCCAATAATTATTTTCTGGGACTTTAATTTATACTGGTTTAGATGTTCATTACATATTTTGCTAACAGACAGACTAATACATTCACACATAGCCAATGACATGACTGCATGCCTTTCATATTCCCAACATCTTTTAAAGGCAAAAAAGGAAAATTCATCTGTTAGAGCTCACATTTGATTTTTAAAAGCTCATTCCAATTCATTTATTCTGCACAAAAACAGATATTTTTTCCCCTATACCAATAAATTTAAGAAGGTATGCAATTTGTCAGAAATGATTTAAGTTGGGCTGACCAGCACCTTATTTTTTCAGCCAACTTGACTGAAATTTCCCATTTTTCTCCTGACTGATGGCCTAAGTGCACGCTCTTCCTCCAGAGGGATGTGATGAACTGCAAAAGGAGGTGAACTGAAATACGGCTCTCTCTCCGTTTTCATCTCCCGTGCTGGTGGTTACCGGTGGATTTTGGTCTCTGTGCAGTTTCAGGGAAAAGGATGCCAGCAGAGCTCACGACCATGCCCTCGTTGTAAACCACACTTCCTCCAACGCCCCATTCCTTGTTTCAGTGATCCCCAGCTTCAAAATGGTTTCAAATAACGTTTGGGATTTGTGTGAGGAAGTGTGTGCGCCCATGCAGCACAGATTTTAACCAGAGTGAGGGGTTGTATTTCAAACTGCACTGCAAAAGAAGAAAAAACTAAGTCATGATTGAGAATGTGGAATGAAGTTATGTAGTTAATGTGACAAGGAGTAAGACAAATACAACCTCATCTCCAAGAAAGTTGGAACGTTGCGTAAAATGTAACTAAAAACGGGATGTAATGATGTGCAAACCTCGTGAGCCTCATATTTTATTGTCATTGGAACATAAACACCACATGAAGCAAACATGAGAAAAGATGGAAGCACTAAACGCAGCGAGTCTTAAATATGAACTCAAAATGCATGGATGCCGGTTGATGCTCGTCATTAGCATACACAAGCCTTTCTTTCCCGAACGGTGTAACAACAGAAGAGGAGCGAAAAAGAAAAGAAAGTTAAAGAGGTCAAAAACAAGAGGGATGCACAAAGAAAATTCAGATAGGCATACATCCTTTGAAGTGTTCTCTGTTGTGAATTTGTCCTCCGTGCGCTCGGCTCAGCTGAATGCACGGAGCCTTATTGGAGCAGAGACGACAAAAAGAAGTTGCTACTGGACTTCTGCCGTGTGTGGCTGTGGCTCGTTAGAGACGAATCTGCTGCATTCAGCTTCCAGACCCCTCAAGTGTGATTTAAAGTTAAAGTTTCTTTCTTTGTCATA
>JARVLU010000001.1:40856723-40868336 GCA_031762415.1 Simpsonichthys santanae | reverse complement strand
GATAGATAGATAGATAGATAGATAGATAGATAGATAGATAGATAGATAGATAGATAGATAGATAGATATACTGTATATATATATATACAGTATAATGTATTGTATATACAGTATACAATATATGTAGTGTATAGATAGATAGATGTGTGTATATACACACATATATACACATATACATGTATATGTGTATATAGTATATGTGTGCGTACATATACTGTATATATGTACTGTATACATACATATTATGTATATATACATTCAGTATAGATGTATACTGTATATATATACTGTATACATATAAATACACACACATACTATATATATATATATATATATATATATATGTACATGCATATGTATATACATATTTATATATACATACACATAAGTATAAAGTGTAAGTATAAGTGTACTAGTATAAGTATAAGTGAAAAACTGGACACATATGGTGCTGGAGAATACAAACATTGTATTTCTGCATAAATATAGCCTAAAAAACAGATTTTTGCCCAAAAACAGAAACACTTAAAAAAAAAAAAAAAACTATGACAAATTAAGCTAAATGTTGCTTTTAGAAAAAAAAAAAGTTAATTTATGGTAAAATCTTTTAATGTGAGGGTTAATATTTAAAAGAGACACGGCTTTCTAAGGAGAATATAGCTGCTGTTTGCTGCAGATCGCCTAAACATTTAGAAGTCTATTGGAAAATAGACTAGATACATTATAGAACTGCATTGGCTTTCCAAACTATAAAAGCACCACTATAACGTGTTGACTCATTTAAATACTTCACCTTAAACCAATTACTGTACTGTATAAGCAATACTTTAATTTTGTTTTTCACCCTTCTCTTCTCTCACACAGAAATAAGGCACAGTGCACGATAAATTCTCTTCTACCTGACATCAAGTTTGACCTTTGCCACCAGCTTTCTTCGTCACTCACTGTCTGATGTGATTTTTTTTCAGTTTCTTCTCATGGCCGCATGAGCTTTGTCCGCAGCATGGTGTAATTAAGCCTCTAAAGTGGCGGATTGCTTCAGAGTACATGTACATCTGCCAAAAAAAAAAAAAAAAGGCAACACAAAAATACTGAGCAGCAATTTGGGATAATCTCCCCAGACATCCTCTAAAGCCAAACTATCAGTTTTGACATTATACAGGAGTTTAATCTGGGCGTAAATCTATAAATCTCATAGCACAAGCTGGGATAATCTCTTTCTGGCAGTTTTTTTCAGGGGCTGAAAAAGTGCAGACTGCTGTCAGACGCTCAGAGGTCAGAGCGAGGCTGTCATACGTTGAAGAGTGGCACTCTCTCACCAGAGCCATGCACATGAATCACATAATCTTGTCACAAACCTCCTTTTAAAAAAAATAACTCACTAGTCTTTGTCAGTTGAGCTCATGTGCAACGTATGCATTTAGTAAAATGTTTTCTAATAACGCTATAAAAGTCATATACTTGGAACATTTGGACTTTGTGGCAAAGAACAATACGTCTAATTATGTAGTCCACATTTCCTCTCCTGTGGTTTGGTCACACACAAGTTGCAGATTTTGTTCAAGTCCCGGAAGAAATCCAGCTGTGAGGCACGCACGGTTCATATGGGGCTGGTGGGGGAGAGAGAAACCTTTGGGACCTTGACCACAAAAACCATGGGGTCCTTGACCTTGTTGCTGAAGGAGCGGCGAATGACATCCACTGCATGTTGATGACTGACTCCCTGCAGACTCTCACCGTCCACGGACAACAGCTCAAAGCCAGCCTGCAGACAGAAAGCAACATGAAGATGTAAATTAAACTTGAAATAAAATGTATATAATGATAATCTGCTGTGATTAGAGAACTGGGGGGTTTCCTCTAATATGTGCATGAGCGCACATGTAAAGGTCAGAGAACATACAAGACACCTGCACAGGCACACATGCAGAGCTTTCTGTTTCCTGCAGGATCTGAGCAAACAATCTCAAATCTTTGGAGCCCCGATGAGAGGAACTTCCTCTGATGTCATCGGCGCTTTTGTCGAGGACGCACCTGCCTCGTGCGCTCAGTATCAGTCAAGGTTAGCAACACATGAACACAAGATATTGTATCTCCAGCAATCTGGTCTTTTTTCCCTCTTCCTTTTTCCTTTCCAGTTAATCATTTCCCCTCATTCTTCACCTGCATATTTGATCAAAATGTGGTTCATTCCCAACAAAGATCATGATCTAAGCTTAGAATGAAAAGAATAATTAATTAAACAAAAAACAAGTTTGCTTACAAGTATCATTTAGTGCAGGGAAAACAATTGTGTGAGATGTCTATCAGTTGTTTACAGCACAGTTTTATCTGCTTCTTTTAAAAATAATGTACAAATATTTGTTTTAGTTGCCCAGATCTATAAAACTTGCACTAATCTGAAGAATAAAAAAGCTCTTTCTATGCCCTGAGTTTGACCACAACATAGAACCATAATGGATGTGAACTGTTCGACACTAGACACTAGTGGAAATGACGCAGAAGTTTTAACCGTTACACCTAAACGGAGAATGACTCACTTGTGTCCAGTTTTCCATCTGTGAAAGCTTTTGACAGGGACTCATGGAAAGGAATGACTACACACACACACACACACACACACACACACACACACACACACACACACGACTAAGGAGGCAGGAGTCGTGTTGATGCTGCTCTGGCCGGGTGTCATGCCCGCCTGCAGAGCAGCTGCAGACAGAGCTGACCACAGATCTGATACGAGTGAGCTGACATGTCTAGTTGTGAGGTGTGAGGCAGGAACAACAGATAACAGCAGCACGCCAGCAAGTGGACAAATATGTGTCCGAGCCAAGAAGCCAGCAACCTCTCTGCTCATAGAAAAGACTAAAATGAGATTTATTAGAAGTAAACGTGCACACTTCTTTGTGCATTTCTTTAACTGGCAGCAGTCTCTTTGACTCAGGCTGATAATTAGCCTCTAATGAATGACTGGGTGTATCATGTGTTTAAAAAGAAACGGGCCGCAGTCACATCAGCAACTATTAAGCAACTGTGCAGGCAATATATTAGCAATACATTAGCAGCGCAGCGTCCTTGTACCTTATTAATAATGGAGCTGATGCGACACCTGAGATGACTCTCTGCTCGGCTTCTCCTCACCCCTCGGTGCACAGCTTCAGCATCTCCTCAGACGTGCGCTCATAGACCATCATCAACTCATATCCACGAGGCAGAGATCACCTGACAGCTACACACCTGAACTGACACGAGCGACCGACGAGCTTCAAATCAGTCCCTTCTCTATGTTTATGGTAGAAGTATGAAACTATATTGTTTATTCTCATCTAAACTAAACCCATGCCAGGATCTTTTTTTTTTATAAAGGGAGGGTCTGGGGGGCGTTGAACGCTCACCTTCAGAGCTTCATTTGTTGAAGCCGCTCCACCTGGGAAGATTTTTTCTATCTTTATCACAGGCTGGATCTTAGACTCAATCCCTCCAGAGATGCTTATACCTGTAAAGCACAAACAGAAATATATTACTAAATTAATAAATAGTTTTAAATTGCTTGCATTTGTACAAATTAGTAAATAGGCTCTTGACACAAGCAGGACGTTGTGTTTTGGCTCAAGCCTCGTTTAGGTCGTATTTATGCGACAAATTAGGATTTTCTTGTGTTTATGAGTTGCCCTCACACATCTGAGTTAGTCTGCAGAGCTCTGTACTTTTACTTTATACTGTAAATCTGTGGTAAATCTTCTGACCCATAAAACACCAGTGGCACAGGCTCATCAGCCCATTAAAGTGTACAGACTTTGTTAATAACATCATTAAAGAAGAGCTGAGTGCAACACAAACAACCTCAGCAGCTAAAATACTACTTGTATTAATTTATGACTATTTGTTAGCTTCACTCCCAAATCTGCTTCTTTGAATTGAAAAAGCTCCTCGGATGAGGATGGAAATGTTTTCATGCAACAAATAAAGTCCAGTTGCTTCTGTACTGAACCTTTTTTTTTTACTTTATCATGTCCTGGACGACTGAGAATCTTCACCAGCATATTTGATTTATTGTTTGTAACCATAATGGTAATGAATTTTTTTTTAATTTTTTTTTTTTTTTAACATATACAGTAATTTGGTTTCTGGACATTAACTGAGGATGTTCAGCTTGGTTAATGACCCCACAGGGACTTTGGAAACCACTGCTTTTTTTAAATATAAATGTTATCTGACATCACAAACTAGATATACCGTAGATGGTATTTAGCTTTAAATACCCATGAAGCCAGAGGAAACAAATCACTTGATACAAACAATAATCTCACATACATAAAGACTCGAATGTTTTAGTATCTTGCTGTTAAACTCAGCCCTACAGCAACTAACAGCATAATCACTCAGGATACGTGTGATTAAACTTGTCTTTCAGTTATTTTGTTAAGAACTTGCTGTTCTTTTGTACATAAATGCGTCGTTTAGCTCAAACATTAAAATGTTTCTAATGCTTCCATTCACTTCCATTGCTAAATTTAGAAACATTTAGTCTCAGACTGAAGCAGAACAACTAGATCATTTTATTTTTATTTCAAAACTAAATGCTTTTGCCAGCTAACAGTCAGTCTCAAACAATTAAAAAAACAGGGATTTAACAGGACAGATTATGTTTCTTTCATTTTGCCATAATCTCCTCTGTTCAGAACAAAGCTTCAAACTTTTCTCTTTTCACTGAAAGCCTTAAATAACTAAAGGTTTTGTCATATCTTAGAGACCTCTTAGTGAAGTATTACCTCAACAAAGCACTCTGCTCTCAGGCTGTGGGTTTACTTGTGCTTTCTAGAGTTTCTAAAAGAAGAATGGGGCCAGAACCTGCAGCTATCAGATTTCTCTTCTGTTTCTTCTGCAGACACACTCGCTAACTTTAAGATCAGGCTTAAACTTTTTTTATTTAAACAAAAACTTTGGTACATCAGGTACAGATGAGCCTAAACCACTGCTTAGTGTGTGTCTGTGTGGGGGGTGGGGGTTTCTGGATAAACTGCTCTTTTGTCTACATTTCCATTTTAGTTGTGATGATGAACTGCATGGCAGTGTTGTAGTACTCGAGACCAAGACCGGTTACGAGACTACTTTTTGATGGTCTCGATCTCGTCTCGGACTCAACAACATTTGGTCTCGGCCTCGGACATTGAAGACTCTGGATTTTATTTCAAGACCAGTCAAGACCACGACTGTGGAAATATCACTAAACTGTCAGAATATTGTCCAGTTTATTTGTCCGGTACGCAGTAACTGGAAGAGAGGGGGGGCGGCTGTCTGCTGTAAAGCAGTCGTTCAGAACCAGGCTGCATGTCAGAATAGATTTGCTAGCAATAAGCAGTATAAAACACGACTTAATTAGTTGATAAATTGCTTTTTTCGCATTCAATTTGTTTCTGAACTGTTCGTGTTATCCTGGAGCTTCAATTCTCTACTGTGGTGAAGTTAGTTTTACGTTGCACGTTGGACATTTGAGCTCCGTGGCTTCAGCGGTGTGTTCCTCTCGTTCGATCCCAAGCAGGCAGTCTGATTTCAGTCAGCTGCGCTCAGCGAGATGTAATGGTTCGCTCATGGACCATCAACAAATTACCGAACCAAACACTCTTCAGAAACAAGAAATTCATATTTTTTACATCATTTGACCCACTGACACAAAACTAAAATACTCTTAAACCTGTAACACAAGACACCATCAATTATTTCTCATTTTAAAGCATTTAAAAAAAATAAAAAATAAAAAGACTTTTGAACAAATAAGTTATGTAAAATTAGAAAATGCTTTAAAATGAGAACTAAATGAGGGTGCATCGTCTGTCAGGTCTAGTAGAGTAGTTTAGCATAAGTTATGTGTCAGTGGGTCACATGACGCGGAAATTATTGTGCAAAAACCACTGAATGTCTGATTTCTTTGTTATGAAGCCTTGACATTTTATAAAAACTGATACATTCATTCAAAAGCAAACTTAAAGTTGCAGTATGTAACTTTAATAAAAAATATATTTTTTATAAAAGTTACATATGTTTTCTACATATTTGTTGTATATGTCGTGAGAGTACAGAATAAGACAATCTGTGAAAAGATTGAGCTCCAAGACGTGAGGTCTTGGTCTCAACTTGGTCTCGGACCCTAAAAGTCTTAGTCTTGTCTTGGTCTTGGTCTTGACGGTCTCGGTTTAGGTAGTCTTACAACATTGCTGCACGGGCACAAATTTTCATACTTTTATAGTCAATTTACATGCAGCTGCAGCTATTTTGCTTCTTTTATTTGAATTATTATTGATTTGCTGTCATAATGTTGCAAGTTAAGCAGGAAACTAACCCAGCAGCCTGTGCCCTGTAGGTTTCTTTAGTTGTAGTAAGTAATTTCAGTATAAAACTTCTGTTTTCCTTTAGTTTTGTTTTAATCGTGTTATTTAAAATCATTTGTTTATTGTTGTTTTGTCTTCATTTGTCTTCCAGTTTAGTGTCTCATAGCTCTGCTGGTGACATCACAGATGTTCATATTTTACCTACAAGCGTGTCAAACATGTTTCCAGGTTGAAAGGTCATTTAAACTTTGTCACTGTGATGATATTTCAGTGAATGCAGTTACTTGTGTTTACCCAGTGAATGCTTGGCCTTGGAGATGCTCAGAGTAGTGACTTCATATGCGTCAGGTGGTAGAGTTTCTCTCCTGTTGACCTTCTGATCATTCTGAGGGACACTGTTTACCTGCTGACCACTCGTTCTGCCTGTGGAGGGGCTCCTCTCACTCTGGGGGTGAAAAACATCTGCCAGAGGGGTTCTCCCTCTGTGCTGCGAGGGAACCCGCACACTGACCTCAGTGTAGCCCTCCTGCCTGGCTTGTCGGCCATAAACGCTGTCGGGACTCCCCTCCCTCCTCCCTCTCACGTGGCCATTCCTCACAGGTGACCTCCCACGCTCATGAAGGGCGTCTCCACGGTCAGACACGGACAGCAAGGAGACTTCGTCGTGCCGCGGCGTCCCGTTCTCCCTTCTGTTCGGGGAGAGGTGATGCTGGTGCCCGCGCTGGGTGCTGTGTGGCGACTCTGTCCGGAGGAAAGTGTGGGAGGGCGAGGGGATAGGGGAGTGTGAGCGAGAAGTGAAGGACGTGTAGTTGTCCACAGGTACATCCAGTAGGGGGGTGAAGGCACGGGACGGTGGCAGGTGGCCTGACTGCTGGCTGGCCAAACGAAGTCTGTCGAGCTCATCGATCAGCTGATGCTCCTGCAGAGTGTTGCTGACCGGCTGGAGGTAAAAGCCCCCCCTGTAGTCTGAACAAACAGAGTTACAGTCACAGTCAGGAAGTTTTTCATCTCCTGGTGACTTATTGTGGCTTTTGTTGATGTTCAGTTTATTTACACACTGAGGTGTGCACGTTTGCTTTCTACCAAAGAGCGTGTATGCACAAAAACAATATAACATTCTGCATGAATTAGATTCATTTAAACCATATTTGGCTGGACACAAATTTAAATTACTCCATGCAAAAGGCCTTGAGATGCTTCTTTCTCCATCCATCCATCCATCCATCCATCCATCCATCCATCCATCCATCCATTGTCTTTACCCACTTTTTACTTTTCAGGTCATGGGGGTCACTGGTGCCCATAACCAGCCTAAACTGTGCGAGAAGCGGGGGACACTCTGGACAGGTCTCTAGTCCATCACAGGGACACATAGAGACAAACGAGACAAACATTCACTCTCTCACTCACACCTAAGGACAATTTAGTTATCAATCAGTCTAATGTGCATGTTTCTGGTTTGTGGGAGGAAACCGAAGTACCCAGAGAAAACCTGCGCATGCACGGAGAGAACATGCAAACTCCACCAAGAAAGGCCCCCAGACCGGGATTCCATCCAACGACCTGCTCACTGAGAGGCAGCAGCTCTGTCAACTGCGCCACCGTGTTTCTTTCTTCATGTTTCTTTTTTTTCCTCTCTTGTGGAACCAACTTCCAGTTTCTGTCCATGAGGCTGACACATTGTCCAGTTTTAAGACTGGGACTAAGACTTCCCTTTTTGATAAATCCTATAGTTATGGATGTCTTGTTATTCTGCCTTAAGCCTTAGACTACTAGAGGACAAACTGACCTCATTCCCTTAAATTGATTGTTAAAATTGAATATTTTTTATTTGATATTATTTCTATCTTAACATATGATTCTGGACCTGCCATTGTGTATCTGTTCCTCTCAAACCCAGCCGGTCAAAGCAGATGGCTGCTTGTCCTGAGCCTGGTTCTAAAGGTTTCTCGCTCATGAGGGAGTTTTTCCTTTCCACTGTCACCTTCTTGCTTGCTCAAGATGAGAGTTCTGTGATGGAGTTAAACTCAAAGCAGTCTGCTCCTCAGATAAATAATGTTATTAACATGTTGTTTTACATACATGAATTGTTCAGTGCCCTGAGATGACTTCTGTTGTGACTTGGAGCTATATAAATGTACTGAATTGAATTTATTCAGATCTGTACAAAGTGAAATATTATTGCTTGAAACCTTTACAGAGAATCATTTTTTTAATCTAAAATACTAATGTAGCTTTTTACATCAATACTTTCCTTAAAAGAAATATACAGTATTAACAAAACACAAAAAAGTCCATCTGTTGATTTATAAACATGCTTATGCTGAAGCTGCTTAATGTAAAACTTGAAAGAAAGTGGACATGAACCATAGAAAATATATATGTTTTAATCCCTTCAATATTTAATTGTTTTAAGGAACACCAGTCCATCTCTTGATTTTGAAACTTCCCTGTATTCAGGATGTGACAACCTTCCAGTATCCGTGGAGACGATTTATGATTATGACGTGAAGTTGCCTAACAGGATACCAGAACATTTGTAGAAAGCAGATTCTTTTTTGTTTTCGCTAAAGTCTCATCTTAATCCAAGTGCCGCACCAGCAGACTGGATCTGCCGTGACTGATCAGACCAACTGGGATTTGTTGACTGGCATCTGACCATGGTATGAAAAACGGAGGTCACACCACATAATGATGGTACCTGTAGAAAAACTATGTTGAAACAGCACACTGCATTGTTGTTGGCTTTGTTCCTCATTTAATTGTGTGTTTAATGATGTGCTGTTAAACAGCCAGCCAAAGAGCTGAAAAATAAAAGTTTTTTTTTTTTTTTCATGTTTCCACAAAAAAACCTTCTCACACACTGATTTTCATTTTGTTTCTTTCTGAAGACAAATCACGGAGCTGTGGCCATGCTGTTATACAAAGCAGACGTGGAGACAGTCTGCTATCAGTTCCTGCAAATCCACAAAATCACGCTCTCTGCTGCAGCCAAGATATAAGTGACGACAGTGACTTCGCTCTTTTGAAGACGTGAGGACAGGCTTTTATCAGAACAGACAGTCTTTTATGCAAACATGACATCATTTATAGAGAATAATAGTATTTGTGATATTTGTTGTATGTTTAATTGATTAATCTAGTGTTGAGACGATGAATGGCAGTGAAGTTTTTTCAATAGCTCATGTACAAAAGTCAGAAATGTGTAAACGTCACAATGAGTCCAAAACTTAACGTGACAAACTGTCTGTCCCTTTGCTGTCAATATATTAAATGCTTCTTTGCTCTTATAGAACCCTTTGATGGAAGGCTTGCTGAAATGTGTTCTCTTTTATTTGAACCTGTTAAGTTTGCTGAAAAAAGAACCAGATTTGCAGAAAAGCACCGTCTACTTTTGCCACATCCAAGGAAAATGACACAAAGTAGCACATAAATCTTTATTTTAACGATCATGCTGCAGCTGACAACCGGGTTTTGCAAACCTGTATTTTGTTCACACAACCGTTGATGAACTAAAGACAAAAGACAAACAGGAATAACGAAAGTAGCATCCCTTGAAGGAATGCGTATCACCCGCTGTCTTGCATGCCAAAGGTTTGAGCAGAGATTTCACACAATCTATTGACGCTCGATGGGATCACTCTCAGCTATATGTAACTCATTGTCTGTAAAATAACTGAGCTTTAGAATCCATTTCGTAGAGGTGTGTCCAGTGGTTACTTTCTGGGCATTTCATTAAAATCAATTCATTGGTTCCTGAGATATTCTGCTAAAAGTCAAACACACACACACATGCACATAAAGGCATGTGCAATTACATGATAGCATTCTTTTCAGAGCAGCAGCTGCAAACTACTTCCTCCACTGAGGTCAGATCTTACATGAGCCCAGATTTACCTTTAAATTTATTGCACACTACCATTGAACTTCTCAAGTTAAAATACAAAACATTTCAACTTTTTCACAATCTTTAAGCCCTGTAAAGGTTGCTTGCATGGGGTTCTTGTTGAAAATGCGTTTTGATTGAAAACAAGCAAGAAAAACTGAAGGATTAAGATTAAGATTAATGTTTATGATGTCATTGCTATGGTAGTAACAAACAAAAGGAGAAGGGATGCATACAAGTTACATAGTTTCAAAAAGTTGCTTGTTTGAGTTCTTATATAGAATAAATACATGTTTATTCACTGATGTCTGAGAGCTTTATGGTTAAAACACAAGTTTACAAGTCTGTTAGCTCAACGTAAACACAGGAAACGAGGAAAAATATTAAGCTTTCCTTTCGTCAAAGTTAAACAAAACGTACCAGCTTCCATGTCCGAGCAGACTGAACAAACTAACCATGATGTGTTAATTGTGTAGCTTTACAAGTTTGGCAGTTGGGTTGTTTCTCTCCCAACGGGGAAACCGGTTCCCCTTTCGAAGCTACGCTAACTGGTTGTTTCATCAGGAGGACTGGGGCTCGTTTTGCCTCTGAACATACAGTTTGAACGTCGAAGTGCACTGCGTTTTGTGGGTTACGTACTGCACACTTTCAGTCACAACGACATTGTGCAGATTGTTATATGAGCAGGACGAACTGAACAACTTTAGGCCCAAAAGGGAAATCACGTCAGCCTCCACCTGCGTTGAAATGCAACAAGCTGCATTTTGTTACACAATTCTCAAGAGAGTTTTTAACACCATTTAAAGTTGATGATGCTTCTACAAAGTATTTATCCAGACGGTTGTCTGTTTGGGGACATTAAAGCAAGGATCACTTAGCAGTTTGAGCATATTGCTTTCGTCATGTTGTACCATCTAGCTCTATTTCCTTATAGCACAGATGTCTGTTAATTTTCTAATGCTTTTTGTGAAACATTTTGGGGACTTTTCTTGTCATTTGTATATTTTAGTTAGGTTCGCACATGCTGTTAGTGGAAAAGTCAGCACTGAAGCGTCACAATTTGATGTGAAACTACGTGAAAAGTCATGCTTACAGTGTTATGTTGTCATTGGCGTGCACTTGGGTTATAAAATGAAGGGAAACCCTTTTTAGGCCCGAGCAGCTAAGCGCTGCGAAGGCCTATTGTAATCGCTCTGTTCAGGTGTGGCTTGCAATTTTTTTGTGACAAATGAATTGGCCTTTTGGGTCTTTATCACATCCCAAAACTCAGCAAATTTGCCAGACTGATCAGGACTGGTGAAAATGTAGGTATTTTGGAGGCGTGGCAAAAATCGCAACAGAAACGGCTCAAGAGCGCCACCTAGAAATTTTCAAAATACCCTCCGCATTGGCCTT
>JARVLU010000001.1:40812267-40831142 GCA_031762415.1 Simpsonichthys santanae | reverse complement strand
TTTTATATATGAATGTTTCTGTTCAGTGCCCTGAGATGACTTCTGTTGTGACTTGGCGCTACATAAATAAACTGAATTGAATTGAATAAAACCTTTCATTCTTGAAATTCAGCAGATGCTCAGATCGACTTCCAAAGCAGATTTTATTAACAAATCCAGACAGTTCTCTTAATATTTGCTCCTATTCACTGACATTTTTCCCTTGAAACATACATTCAAATATTTAGTCAGAGATTTTGGTCAGAATGCTTCAACATCAGTTGGTAAAGGAGAACCAGGCTGGTCTTTGGTCAAAACAGCCTCAACAGGATTATTTTACCTGCAGAAAGCAGCTGTTTTTAGTCTTTTTTTTTTAAACTAAACTGAAAAGTCTTGCCTGATTTGGGGATATTTTACACTGTTATGATTGTAGGTAACTTCTGACACAGCTCACAAACCTGTTTTGCCAGTTTTACATTTGGACTAAAGCAAATTAAGCAGCCCATCACTCTCCTGACTTGATTTTATAGACTTACACAAACATCTGGAGTTAGAATAATCTGGTGACTTAAAATGATAGCCAATATAGCTTTTATCATCAGCACTGGCTTCACATCAAACATCTATAAAAATTAACATCTAACTGTGGTGATGGCATGAGGGACACATTAACTTGTCTCATTTGTGATATTTCCTTCTTTATTCAAGCCCTTTGCTGACTTATTTTTCTGTTTCACAGCCATTCCTCCTGTTATAATGAACGCTCTGGAGAAAAGAGCTTTCATGAAGGTAAACGCTGCGTTAACGAGTCCTGTTTATTTGTTTTTAACGAGTTATTTAACCGTTTATTTCTGCTGTCCCTGATTTTTGTTTCTATTTAGCGGTTCCCAGTTCTAAACGCTCCTATCCAAGTTGGGCTAGTCGGGCTATGGTACGTGAAATACACTTATAGAAACGTGTTTTATTATTATCATGTGTTTGTATTTAAAAGGGGTGTCCTATTCTCATTTGTAGCCTGGTGTTTGCAACTCCTCTGTGCTGCGCCCTGTTTCCTCAGAAAAGGTAACTTTCAGTCGCCCGTCGTTGCTCGTGAAGAGTTATTAAACGTAAAGTGGTATCGCAGTAACGTCCGACTGTCTCTTTGTAGCTCCATGAATGTGAGCAGGCTGGAAGCAGATCTGCAGGAGAGGATACGACAGATGAGTCCTCACACCACCACGGTCTACTTCAACAAGGGCCTGTAGGCGCAGCCACATCTCAAAGCACAAACGTCCATTACACACGCACTGACACGTCTGTTACCATGGGCACAACTGGGAGACAAAAGCTTTGTTTGTTTATGTTTTTGTGTGTACTGCTGTTTTTATTTGTCTTGGGCTGCTTTAAGTTAAACACTGGAAGTTGTTGATCATTTACAATTATTAATATTTCTACTAGGGATGCACAATATTATCGGCATGGTATCGATATTGGCCGATATTAGCGATAAAGTTAAATATCGGACATCGGCCATTCCACCAAAAAAACTCACTGATATAAAAGACGCTGTGTATGTGTGTGTGTGTATGTATATATATATACATATATATATTTATATATATATATATATATATATATATACAGTATATTGCACTGTTTTTGTATGACTGTTCGTGTACAGTATTGTCATTGTGTTAGAGAGAGTAAATGTCATGAATAAATTTGACATTGAATATAATTCAAGTTGAAGTGTTGCATCATTTTCCCTTTTTGGCATCTGCATTTGGTATCAGGCCAAATTAACAAAGACCGTGCAGAACAATGTAGTATTTTAATCCCACTGCAGAGAAAGCTATGTAGTCTCTGTAAGTTGGTCATGGGGAAAAAAATATCAGTATTGGTATCGGTTATTGGCCAAATTGGCATATCAGATATCGGCCAAAAAAATCCAATATCGTGCATCCCTAATTTCTACAAATGATATAGAATATTCTCTACAGATACGAAATGAGCACTCCTGTTAGAGGGAAAAACTTGTGGTTTGATTTTTTATTTTTTTTACTTTTTTGTCTTCCGCTGGTTAAAATCACCAATTGCGTAACACCTGATTACTCAGCTCATTGATGCTTCATGCTACGCTTGGCCTAAAGTCCCGATAGATTCCAGCTTGTGCGTTTATGTTGTAAATAACATGTTTTTTGTCTTGTGTGCCCATGTTTTAAGTTCCCGCTTTGTCACATCACTGTTTTTGGAAACAATGTTTTTTAAATGTCTTTCACATAGGAATAAATAATTGCCTTTATTTTTTTTTTTTTCAGTACCTTTTATATAATTACATTAAAGGGTACGTTAAGCAGCTTAGTCCATCCCCCCCACCCCCCGATTGTAAAAGATCCGGTTTTGTCTGCCTTTTGTCCACCAGTGCAGCCCTTTTAATCCCCTCCTGCTCTCCTTTAAGTGTACTTATACTTATATTCCTTCATGTTCATCGACACCTTCATGTGGTGCTAGTTACCTGTCAAAACAGATGTATTGAAAAATTATATTACAGCTATACGAGTAAAATCTCAAAGGTGTGTTTGTATTAATATGAAGAAGTCATGTTTGCATCCTGTTTTACAAGAATGTCAGTTTTAAGATGCGTTTGGTCGGTGAGTGTAATATCTCCACACGCTGCTGAGAGGAAGTGGGTAGAAAAAAACTGCTATCTTATCTGAAGTTCCCTTTTGAGTCTGACCAGTTTCATAGTTAAAGTGCAACAATACTGTAGCTGGTGGTGCAGTGTTGGCCTTGCTGAATGAAAGCTTTTATTTTGTTGAAAATGAAGCACAAAAGGTTTATTTGTAAAAAATGTGGCCACCTGCAAAAGTTCTCTTGCACCAAATATTAGTCAGTAATGTCAGGTGGCTTTAAAATATCCAGTGCACAGTGAGGGATGACAGTTTTGTGCACAGAAATGTTATTTGTTGCTTTATTGAAGTGGAAAGTTTCAGTTTGAGCATATCGGATCAAGTATATTTATCAAACTCCGTCCTGTGTAGTTCTATAGTAATAATAATGAATTTATCTAAGAGTTAGTCTTGATTATGTAAAGATAAGTCTATTTTATTCTTGAATGTGTTGTAAAAAATGTAGACAAAGTGATTTAATGGCTATATGTAAACGGCCCCACACGTGCACAGCTGCTTGTTTACAGACAAACCTGCTGCAGTCGCGCGCTTCTTGTGCTAAAAAGCAGTCGGATTAGAGAAGCGTTCCTTTTTTTGGACCCAGAACAATTACCAGTGATATCTCAACGTTTGTGGGACGTGAATGTCAAATGTATTTACAAAGCTGTAGAGGCCTGTTAAAAGTGAAATTTGTAATTATTGTTCATTTAAAGCACACTGATGATGTAAAAGGGAGTAGCATCTGGACCAGGGGCCTGCAACCTGCGGCTCTGGAGCCACATCTGGCTCTCTGGTCCCTCTGCAGCAGCTCTTTCAAGCTTTGACTAAAACTGAAATAAAAATGAATTTTAATGGTTCTGCAAACAACAACAAAGGATTAGTTCAAACAGTTTTGCTGTCATTTCTTTTGCAAATGTGAACACTGGAGTACAAGGAGTAAAACATATGCTTTATTTCTTCATATGAAAAACTGTCTGCATAGTTTATAGATTAATTTTAAAAAATGGTAAAAAATGAATATCCCCCCCCCCCCCTATAAAAATTATAGATTTTTTTGCTTTATAATGTCGCCCTTACTGGCCACAAAAGCCCCCACCAGCAAACCTAAAGTGGCCCATGGGCCACCAGTTGATAACCGCTGCTGGAGCATGTTGTTGCAGCTCTGGAACGAAGGTGAAAAATGACTTTGATCATAAAGGTTGCAGACCCCTGATCTGGACTATCGTTTACATTTTTGTAGTGGCAAAAACAAGTTTTTTACGTCATCTATAAAATACGGTGACCGCGGCTTGTGAGCAGTTCTGAGATTTTTTTTTTTTTTTTAATTCCCTGATGGCTCTCCTCATTCAAAATTAATTAATCTCTAAATCTTTGTACATTCTCCATCACATCCATATCTTATCATTTCTAATCCACATGCACTTGTCTTTTTGACAGCAGTCACTCCTTTTATTTTGAAATGCTTGAATGTAAGAAGTATAATGCAGCGCTGCAGGGTAGTTTCACACTTTGCTGCTTTGTTTAATTCTTGAACATCAATGTGGTCAGTGATGACTCTTTAGCTGATGTTAGTCACAAACCAAGCTTTTTTCATGCGTACACTGAATGTTATCTTTATTGCGTTAAGTGATTTATGTCGACGTGTTTGTAGTTAAGGAGTTTGTAGAAAAATGTCTAGAACAAAAGTTGGAAAGGTTCAGCTCAGCTTGTGACTTTACCACAGTTTGATATGAAACAGATGAAGTCTGCAGCTTTATCAGACAGACCTTTTGCCTCATCCCCCCCCCTCCCTCAGCGTAACACCAATATATTCAAAAGCACAACCAAGCACAGCTCTAGAGAATTCTGGTGTTAAACATATAAACTTATCCCAACACATTTCATCTCGTCAAAGCTGAACGACACTCTGTCGTGCAGACGAGCAGTCGGATGTAAAGAGTTCGTTCCACTAATGTTTTATTTTGTCGACCCGTCCGTATCGGTTTCCTCCTTTTGTTTTTTATCATTTGAAATGTTGATGTGAAATGTATTTTGCTGAGAGCAATAAAATAAAATGTGTGATATGTTTGTCACCTTAATGCATTAATCGTAGTGGTAATTTACAGTTTATTAAAAACTATCTCTACTGTTATCCAAAGAGCTTCTAGTACACCATTCTAGTACATGTTAATAATTTAAATACTGTAATCTATACCCCTCAAAGGTTTTCAGTATTTTTTTAAATGGATTCAGTTTAATGCACAGCATTTAGCCAATAAAAATGTACACAAAAGCTGAAAAAGCCTCTAGATTGTCAAACATGTTAGCGACATGAGTGGATTTTATTTTCAGACTATATTTGATAAAGAACCAATAAGTCTCATGGTTAAACTAACATCTTTGCTGAATTGACCATGAAATCTTTTTTTTTTCAACCCAACATAAGCAGGTGGATATTTTCATGTTCTGTTATTAGTTCAGTAACTTAATCCAAATACTTTTTAGAAAAAAAAATCATAATTGCACAAGGTTTATTCTAGTAACTGATACAGCTTTTTATTTATTTTAACAAGTTTTGTTGTGGATGGAAATTATATTTTTGCCCGATACATAAATTTAAAATAAGACAAAGCTGCAACGATAAAGTCTTTATTGTTCATATTCTTCAGCAGCTGATCAGCACAGTTTTACACAAACTCACACACACAAAGCAAAACCTACTTCAAGATCGCACCACAGTCGTCTGCACGAGGTCACAAACTGAGCCCGTGTGTGTGTTTGGGCATCAAACTCGCTCCTCTCACTGAGTTTAGAGTGAAGTTATCATCATCACACACACACAGCACACACTCCGGTCGCTCGTGTCAGAGGTTGTTCCGGTGTCTGATCAGGAGCAGGAATTAAGATTTTACACGCTAATGGCTTTAAATTGTGTCATTCATAATCACAAAGCTAGCATTTAAACTGAAATTAGTAGTTATGACATTTTCAAGTATGTTTTGCTGCTCTACCTGAATCTGGATGTTCCTGAAACTTTTTTTTTTTTTTTATCCCTGTGGCAAAATATAAATGTTTTTTTCTGGAGGTTTTGTGGAACTTAGGAGGAATATTCACAGATATGTGCTGAAAATACATTAGCTCTTCAACAGCACATTATTGGACGAATAAAAAGGTATTTTGTTGTAATAATCTACGTAAACAGATTACAGTTCAACAAATGAAAAAGTGTTCAAGATTTGATCTTAACCACTCGATGACGCTGCAGAAATTACTTCTCAGGAACGATGTTCCTTGCAGCCTGCAGAACGTCTGATATCTCCACCTTATCCCCGAACTCCTTCTCCTGGTGTTCCAGGAGGATTCCCTGAAAGAACGAGACATTTCACACGTAGGAGAGTCTCCGTTGGGACAGACGAGGCGAAGCTGCACGGATCTGATGTCTGGCAAACTAACCTGGTTTCCTGCGCCGATGACAAACACTCCCCCGAGGATGAAGCCCTCCCCGTTCATGTTGCCCTGGTAACCAGACCTCCAGGCCCGAATGAAGTTCCTCCACACTCCGAGGCGAACGAAGCCCAAACCTCCCATCCTTCTCTGCAGCGGGCCGTAGAAACGTTTCTACAAATACAAAGCAGTTATCGTCAGCTAGATCAAAAAAATTAAAACGGTAGCATTTAGCAGCTAATTCTTTGAACACAATCATAATTAATTTTTTTTTAATACATCTGCCAATTTTGATCTATGACAAAGAAAAAGTAGCTTAACATATTAAAGGTTAATGTCAGTGGTGCTCTGAAAGCAGCCTTCTGAGCAGAGATTATATATCTGATATTATTCTGACAGCCTTCTACTGCAGGTAAGATACTAACTGTTCGTAACTATTAATTACCCTGAATCATACTTAAAATATATTAGTTGATCAGACCTTATGTGTGATAAGGTACATCGTTTAGAAACTTTGGAGCATCTGATTCTTCTTTGTGATATGTGCTGAAAAACGAGTCAATTCATCTTAAACGTTTCGATATGAAACGTTATTTGTTGAAGTGTTATTAGACCTGTCAAGCTAGTTTTGTTTATGCTGGTTTGAAAACTCGATTTGTATTGGTCTGGAGGAATGTTGTCAGGAATTGCAGCCCTACATTTGAAAAGGGGGTTATTCCAAGCTTCACAATGATGCCAAACATTATACAAAGGGATTTCCCCCGGCGCCACAACAGCCAGCCAGCAGAGGAGAAAACGACCAACGGCAAAGCTGTTTAAGTCAATGGGATCGCTCAATGTAGACCCGTTATGCAAATCTCAATATTTTCACGTTCTTGGCACTGCAGCCTGCACTTCTGACTCAGCAGGCGTCAAAACTTTACAGACCCAGCTACTCAAAAATAGTCAATAATAAAAACACTGATAACATGAATGTGATTAACATCCTCAAGGGTTTATAAATACAGTTCAAACAATTAAAAGTGATATTATCAGAGCTTTGTTCCAGTAAATCTCCACCTACAAACCTTTTCATCAATGTAGATGTCCCCAGCGAAGTGCGGTCTGAAGCCCTGGATCTCTGCGGCCAAGTTTTCCTTCACCACAGCGACCAAAGGGACCCCGAGCTCCTCCAGCTGGGGTTTCAGAGAGGACAGCTCAGAGGCCTCCTGCAGGAAGATATAAATATTTTTTTTTTTTTTTTTTATATTTATTTGCATCAAAGAATAACAACAACACATTTGAACATAGTAATAAATGAAGAATGGCCAGGGGGAGAATAAATTACGGTAAACAAAACAAGAGGAAAATGACAGTCGTACAAAATGTAACATATGTGCCAAGGAGGTTCATGTAAAAAAAAACTTTCAAACAACAGATCGTCCACAATCCCAAGTTGGGAACAAGCCCATATTGTTGTTTTTGCTTTTTTGATTAGTCAAAGGTCTAATTATAAGCAAATATTGTTTAAACTAAATTAAAAAAAAACCCAGAGAAATCAGATTTTCTCCTCAAAAATTTGCATTTGTGTATGTCAAATTTAATGATTAATTAATTAATTTAATTAAAAATGTTGCTAAAACACTTTTTAGAATGAGGAACAACCACAACAAATGCGTAACAGTCTCATGTCACAAAAGGAACAGTTAACCACAATGTTAGAGTTGAGTTTATTTAAGTAGTCTTTCGCAGGATATATCCTGTGTATGAGTTTGAAGGAAGAATGTAAATTTAACCATCAAGCTCTAAAACGTTACCTCTCTGCACAAAAATCATCCCGGTCGCCTTACAGCCATCACCACGGCCCCGTTCTTCTCCCACAGGCTCTTGGCTTTGACGACTTTCTCATCTGAAGACAAAACAAGAATGCAACGACGGTGAATAATCACAGAAAAGCAGCTTCAACTCAAAACGTCAACCTTTTCTTTGGTTTTTGGTTAAACTGGACCTGACAGCAGTCTTACCTTCCACCGTGGAAAGCAGGTCAGCATCTTCGAGGTACTCCAGCGACGCCTTCGAACCTTTTGGAAGACAAAAATCAGTGTTTGCCAAGAAGATGCCAGCTAGGGCTGCTCCGACAGCCCCCAGACCCACCGACCACATCCCCATCTCCAACAGCTCCTCGTCCAGTCCAGACCAGAAGGCAGACACTGCATGAAAATGAGGCAAACGTGCTGAGTTGGTGCTTAAACACGAGGCTAATAAAATGTTTTTAGTTCTTCTTGAGCTGGGCTTCAGTTTCTAATGCTCATCATGAGGACAAATCAGACAAGACCACTTTTGATTAGTGTTTATCGCAGTGCTTTCTGCCTGAACTTGTTCTCACTTTACACTAAACCTCATGGAGATGAAACACCTCTGATGATCATGACTTTCGAGGTTTTAAAACCCCGTTTACAGAAACTAATCGGTGCATTTTCCTTACAATCTTTTGGCCACATGGAACTGGAAATAACCCATTTTTATTATTTACTTGGATTTGGATAACCATTTATTTTTCAACCCCAATATATTTAATTATCTAATCAGCTTTTAGTTGCACAGAAATACATTTAGTTCTCTTTGCAACAATGAAAAGTCAATATCAGATTAAGGAACTTAACTTAGAGAAATATTGTTGTTATTGTGAAGTTTACCTTCAGTCTGATTGAATTAAATTATATTTTCTGAAAGAAAAATCGCTACAAATAAAAAAAAAGTTTACATTAGAAATATTTGGGTGTAACAGTGGACAGCTAACTGTGACAGCATGCCCTTGCCTGAAGTGATCTTGTTAGGATCAGGACTTGCTTTGGCTGTACTTCGGTGAAAAAGCGCAGTCTGGGTTAAAAACTGCGGTCTGGCCGTGGTGGCGGGCCGGCTGCTCACGGTGGAGCTCCCCACGGGGACAGCAGCGCAGCGCAGGGGAAGCCTCCACCTCAGAGCAGTCAAACATCTAGACAGAGCCAGCATTAGTGACTGCAGTAAAAGTCTGAGCTTCTCACTAAAAAGACCCCAGGAGTTCACTGGAAGACACAAAACAAAAGTGTTTTTTTTTTTTTTTAACCATGATAAACCCAACCACTGTGACGTAATGCAATAAAACTTCAAGCTGCAACTTTATTAGAAAAGTAGCATTTTATGGCTTTTTGTTCTCACTCTGAACCAATTAAAACTCCGCACCTGCTCCTGAACCAGTTACCTGAAAGAGCAAAGGTAAAGCAGAAGTTTTTATCTTGATCTGACAGTGTGAATGTTCTCCTTTTGAAAATAAATTTCCTACTTTTTGCACGTCAAGTTCTCATCTGGGTAAATGCATCAGCGTTCAAACAAACACACAATGCAAAGAGGACCAATCTGACTTCTCTATTCAAACAATTCAAAAGTAAGACTGATGATACTGACTTGTCGGTGCCAAAGGGTGAATAAATCCTCGCTCTCTGGCAGTTCAGCTCATCCGCTTTCAAATTGTAAATAACTTGATGCATTTGTGCAGTTGGGCTTTATAACTCAGTGTCAGGAGAGAGAGAGAAAAAACACGATAAGAGCAGCAACCAATAGAAATGCCTTGTAAATGAGGAAGAGTGGTTTTTTATTTTATTTATTTTTTAAAGAAACCTCAAGTCTCACAGTAGCGCACAGCAAACTCTTAATATAGCTAATATTGTATTTGTTCTGTCTGGAAATATATCTGCAGTGTAACATGAAAAAAATACAAAAACTCATAAGCTGGAATGTAAATAGGTAGACTGATTAATTTTAAAGCTCATATTTAAGGCATTTCAATTTCAGTTTTTAATGTACAGTATTAAGTTTAAAATGTAGTCTGTACCAAACCAAATTTAAATATCAGAAAGAGGAAATAGCTGAAACTGAAATACATTTTAGATTTTTAAAAACCATACAAATCAATGAAATTGTTAAACTGTGGTTGCACACTTTAGCTAACATTTGGTTTCATTTTAAAAATGAAAACCTGCTTTAAAACTGAATATTGTGTTTTTATATATTTTCTCTAAATAATACATCATTATACAGTACTGTTGTTTGCTTTGTAAATGCGTCCTTTTGTGCTATGTAATTTCAATTAAGTATTATTATGATCAAAAACTTTTAAGGTAAAGACTTTAGCAACCACGTGGCGTTAATATATATTATTTCAATTGTTTATTGATATAAAAAAATACATGAAATTTCTCGGAACATGTTTGAATTTTACCGCTTTGTGACCTTGGCGCAAAGCAAAAACACGCCTTCAAATCTGTAGTGCGTGTTTTTATTGACCATTACGGTAGTTGAATTCAAAATAAAATACACTCATTAAAAATATCAACGCATGTGGACGTTACACGAAGTAGAAACGGCGGGTTGCCAAATAGGCATTTGATCTCTGTTGTGACCTTAATATTCGAGTAACCTAATCAGCACTAAGACAAATTGCAGTCTCTTTGCGCTTATTTGAAAAAAAAAATAAATAAAATAAAATAAAGGGGGACAATGTTTTGTAAGTTTATCTAACGGTGTCCTACATGACGTGCTAACTGGTGTGACCAGTACCGTCTGTTGCTTCGATAACATTAGCATCAAGTAGCATTTAGCCGAGATTTACTCTCGGTGTTACACCATTACGAAGCCTGTCGATGCAGTCGCGTTTATTTCCAAGACTTCACTGAAATTTAAAGTTTACGAGTTAGTTTAGTGATATAAACACCACTCACCAAAAAAAAAAATCAATGGGCAACTCTCCGACCTGACGTTTTGGTCGACAGGTTTAATCTGCAGGCCCAACTAAACGATTTCGAGCAGGAAAAGTAATCAAACAAGATGGCGGAAGATGGATGGAAACGCTGGTGGGAAGAATTAGTTTATCGACAGAAAGAAGTTGGAACACAAGTAGGAATAAGTCCTTAATTTAAAAAAATATATATTTGTTTTATTTTATATTCATGAGATAAAAGCCCCCTGGGGCTTTTGTTTCTGTTTAATTTGATAACGTGTCACTTCTTTTAAGATCGATCAATTTGATATACCTGTACTGTAATTGATGTGGTCTATTGTTTGTAGCTATATTTATTGAGCATTCAGCTTTTCTTTCTTGACGTGTGTGCTTGGGGTGTTTGCATCTGTCATTAGTTGTGCCTCTGGTATAATAATGTTTCTCTAGTTGTTTTTGCTTGATTTTTAAAAATTTATTATTATTATTGTTTTGTTGCCACTAGTTAATTATTTTGTTGCCCTAATTAATTTTGCATCAATTCAATTCAGTGTATTTAGTGTCAAGTCACAGCAGAAGTTATCTCAGGGCACTCAACAGAAACATTCAAATACATAAAATTCAATTAGGAACATTATTTATTTAAGGTAGGGTAGCCAGCAGATTTCACTGTCTTCATTTCATTGTAGTCTCACAGTAATACTTTATTCTGTCACTTTTGTCTCTTAATGTTTTTCTTTTGTCTTTTTTTATAATTGCTTTGCTGTGATTGCAAACACTTTTACCTTTCAATTTTAGATTCAACGTCTCATTATTTGGCTGTAGGCACCTCAAGGCTCGTTCTGTCATCCATCCATGAGCAAACATGGCAACAAACCTGCATGCTCTTCAGTTTATTATTTTTAGTCCCTTTGTTGTTTCTCCATCCTGTTGGGTTTGTGTGCTGAAGGATCCGAACTGGAGTTTAGAGACAAACCGTCATTAAAACACACATCACCAATAACAGATTTGCACACAGCGTATCAGTAAACAAACACACATTTGATAACTTGACAGCGGATAAGCCATGCAGAATGCACTGAAGTAACTCATGCTACATGCAGTTGAAACATGAACAGATTTCAGCATGCTGGTAGCTACAGAATGTTGTAGAAACAGTCTGGGGTCATTCAAAGTCACATACAGTACTTACAACACTAAACACGCACAACCACAAATACATAATGCAACAAAGTGAAGTCCATTCATGAAATAATCAAATGTCCACTTTAGAGCCATGGGGTGTTGTCTAAGAGTAACATACTGCAGATTACAGTCTTAAACCTTTTATCCAGTTTACCCCCATCAAAAACATGCACGTTAGGCTGCCTTCAGGCCCAGGCCTCCCTTGCAAAAGAGATCTGTGATCTCATTGGAATTTGCCTGGTCAAATAAAGGTTAATAAATGAATAAAATAATTCAGTTTTGTATATGACGGGGGATTTTGCAAATATATCTGCATTTTTCTGTAGATATTTTCATAGAAGTACTTCTTGAAGGCGGCCCAGCTTCAAGGAAAGGAAGAAGATTTTGAGTCTTGCAGCTGGGACTTCAGACAGAGCCGCTTAGCAGCCTCCTGATGAGTGGACAGGAAAATATCATGTATGAAAATTAAACACTTCATTTCATTCCACACATCACCTCCATCTGCACAGTCATGATCACTGCCGAAAAGTTTTGGCCTTCTGTTTCTGATGGACTTTAAAAATACAGGTAGTCCCCGAGTTACGAACGAGTTCCGTTCCTACGCCCCGTTCGTAACCCGATTTTGCCGTAAGTCGGAGCGCTACCCACGTGGCGGCCGTAACTCCGGATTTTCGCCGTAAGTCGGAAAAAGAACGGTAAACGGTGTTTTAAACATGTTTTTGTCAATGTAATACAACAACAGCGTACTTAAAACGGCGTTTTGCTGTATTTCCAAACAGTTATCTAACACAATACCCTAAAAAAAAAAAAATCACACAAAATGCTGCATAAAAAAGTCAACGCGAGGTGTGATGATGTCACTGGGGGGCAGCGCCGTAAGTCCGAAATGCCGTAAGTCGGGGGCGCCGTAACTCGAGAACTACCTGTATATATATTTTTTAAAATATTAGACTCACACACAACGTGATTCTAATCTTTTTAAAACAATTTGTTTAGCAAGACACGACAGCCTTAAAGTTTTTAAGGGCTCGTTTACCCCTCAACACTTGATATGTGGTAACAGAAACGTTTAATTTTGAACATGCCATTGTAAATTTGCAACAAATTAATTCCTTCTGTTGTCTTCAGCTCCATGTTCGCCAGCTCTTCCAGATTGATAGTTTGACATGTTTTCTTATCTTTGCTGGGATATTCATAGCTAATGTGGAAGAGTCTGAACTTTTCACCAGTTCTTTAAGCCCTCTAACATAAGAGCACACCAGTCACAGTGGAATCCCTGCTTATGAGAAACATGCATGTCTTTGAATTCCTCAAAGACGTCTGTAAAGCTGATTTTGCTGAGTTTATACCAGATTCTGTATGATGCAGAAAATATTTTGTTAACCAGAAGCACAGCTTCAGCAGAAATTGTAATTTCTATTTCATCAGTTGTCTTCAGGTTTTTAAATATGCCAACGAATATCTCAGATCAGCTCAGAATAAGATAAATGTTGTGATGATGGTAAATATGCGTTAGTAGGATTATCTTGTGTGAGGAGAGCTTAAGGGACCCTGACGTCAAACTCAGGCCAAGACTGACTCCTGCAGGACATTTTAAAAGTTTGAGACTAAACAAAAGTCCATCTTTCTAATTGTTTCCTCTGTGTATAATGTTGATCAAATTCAGAAAACAGTAGTAAAAATGTTCATTTCATCTCCTCATGCAGCGATTTAGACCAAAAACAAACAAACAAAAAAAAGGCACAAAATTTGAGCTAAAACAGGTTGATGATCTCAAAAACAACTAACTTTATAAGATAAAGTCCACAGACAGACATCCACAGACTCAGTCATTCAAGAAAAAGTCACAAAATTTGTACATTTTGCTCATGTTCTACTTCTTAAACTTGATAAATAATTTCAGTATTATAATGTATTTTCCAAAAAAAGCAATGAGCACTGAACAAATACCGACCAGCATGCCAATATACTATCTGAACGTCAACACAGTGTTTCCATAGCTGCTCTGCTAGTGATGCAGTTCAATACAACAGCTTCAATAAATTGTGGGTTGAAGGTTTATTTCCTGTTTGATTTGCTTTGCATGCTTTTCTATGGTGTAAGTTAGGTGAAGACTTTGTTTAGCTCCTTCGTAAAGAAAGAGAAGACCGGCTTGAGTGTTTTTCAAGTTATACATTAGTAGTATTTCATCATTGGGGGCAGCTTCACACAGGAATGTGCTGAAGGTCCAAAAAGGGCTGGAACAGAGATGGGATAGGATGACATTCCTCCAGCTCAGCTGCTGTGCTCCCTCTGACGGACCTCAGGCAACCTTCAAGGTTGGTGTTCCTGCTGCCTGGATGCTTGTTTTTGTGGTTGCAAACTATTTTTTTAACGATTAGTTGAAGGATTCAGGCACACCGAGCTTCTCTCTTGTGACTCATTAGTCGACAAAACAGTTTGGAATAAATTAGCACAGCGTTCAGATGACTCGCCTGTGGATTTTTGGATTGTTTTGCCTCTCTTATCACACATGCAAACAGGCAGCATGCGCAAATGGGAGCGACAGCCAATCACAGCTGAGGATTGGCTCCCCACCTCCTGTGGACAGCTCCTGCTCACACACACTGATTGACTCGTTATATTCTTATTGTACAAGTACAGTACAGGCTGTCAGGGAGCAAAGTAGTACTTTATGAAAAAGGGCCAACGAGTGTGTCTTTAATTGTTCTGCTGGCAACTCGTGCATTTATCGACAAGTAACTTCTTACAAAACGACCTGTAATCTCCATGCAGTCTTTGAAGCTTGCAGCATGAGTTCCTGCTCAGGTTCTGATTCTGTCTGCTCGAGACAAAACTGGTCGGAGGCCAGCTGAGCTCAGAGTGCAAAGAGGAAAGCTGCGGGTGAACGCTGGGTGTCCTTGAACCCGAGGAAAGACTAACAGGTGTTAACAGCCCCCGAGTCTATGAAGGGACATTTATCTGCTCCTGTTCTGTCAAGTTTGAGCCTGGCTCGCTCCCATGTGGCCACTGACCCGCCTTTTCAAACTCAGCCGGAGTTCAGTGTGACATACAGCAACCTCGAGTGGCTCACAAATCCACATGATTGATTTGGATTTGGGTTTACTGACCTCCATGGGGGGACGTATCAGCGCGGCTGATGTGTTTATAAGAAACAAACTCCTAAATAATCTGTCAGTCTCTGATAAATAGAACCACCTGAACACACTTGACACTTGGCTGCACAAATCAGCGTTTGAACGTTAACTGTTTATTGATCTGTGAATATATGAGACATTGAATGAGTTTATGTTTTGCAGTTATTAAATCCATTCAGCTGTGAACTTGTTAAAGTTTTAGCCTTGACAGATTTTAGGAGATCCAAATCTAAGTTTTGTACTTAGTTGACTCAGAGGGATTTAAAAAAGAATAATGGATGAGATATTAATACTGTACTAATTAATATTAATATTAACTTTATAATGTATTCCAGCATTTGGAAACCCACTCTACAAAGAAACAAAGGTAGTCTGATGTTGCTTATTGTCTTTGGTGAAATTTGCTAATCTTAGCAATAATTTTGAAGTTGTCCTTCAACAAAAAACACAGAACCTCAATCATCTGACCTCCCATCGCAACTTGTTGTTAACTCTGTTTCTGTGTCAAAAAAAAAAAAAAAAAAAAAACTCAAGATCCTGAACTGTTTCAACAGAAATTTTGTTGCTTCGAGTTCCTTTTTTGCCACAGCTACTAATGGAAAAGCAACTACTTCTCCTTTAGGCCAAACATCTACAAATCATATCTCTCCTACAAGTCAGTCCTCAGTAAACCACACCTTTTCATTTTCATTGTTTTCTGTTAGCGAGGTTAATAAATTGTTAAAAGGTCTAGATTCTAAAAACAAAAATCTGCAGGACCAGATGAACTTCCATTTTATTTCTTAAGGCTGGCTGCTCGTATTGCAAAACCGGTGTCTCACATCTTTAACATGTCCATAAGCCAAATCGCCATTTCATACGCTTGGAAAACTGCCTTTGTTCTACCTTTGCTGACGGGAGGAGATCCCACCATACTGAACGACCAATCTATAAACTCTACATAAAACTGATAAACGCTCAAATCAAGAAGTATCTGGATTCTTTTAACATCTTACCTCCCCATCAATCTGGTTTCAGGAAACAACACAGCACAACAACTGCTTCATTGAAAGTTTATGATGTCACTGAAACACTGGATGCTAAGGATTATTGTGCTGCACTTTACATAGACCTGTCTAAAGCTTTTGACACTGCGGATCATGACATCTTGTGTCATAAGCTCTCAAAAATCGGTTTCTCAGATCACTCCATTGGTTGGTTTTCTAGCCATCTCTCAGATCGGAGCCAATGTGTTCAACATAATGGCACATCTTCCAGTTATTTAACAGTCAACAATGGTGTACCACAAGTCTTTGTCTTAGGACCTACCCTCTTTACAATCTACATAGGTAATGTATGTCAGAGCATCCCAAATGCATCCTTACATTTCTATGCTGATGACACAGTTGTTTATTGTCGCGCTAAAACAGTTTCTGAGGCTTTCCAGCTTTTGCAATCGGCTTTTGACATCATCCAGTCAGATTTGTTCCGTCTCAAACTTGTCCTGAACACAGACAAAACCAAAGGGATGTTGTTTTCAAACAGGAAGTCAGTCCCAGCAGTTCTTCCCTCGATTTTATCTTTGAATGGTATTCCTATTGAGTTTGTCGCTTCCTACAAATACTTGGGTATCTTGGTCGATTCACATTTCTCATTTAAGCCCCAATGAAAACATAAATAAACTGAAAATAAAAGTGGGTTTCTTTTTCAAAAATAGATCCTGGCTTACTCTGGACACTAGGAAATGCTTTGTAACTGTGATTTTCCTTCCCTCCATTGATTATGGTGACATTATTTACATGAATGCTCCTACAAGCACCCTGCAGATGTTGGACACTGTCTACCATGGTGCACTAAAATTCATAACTGGCTGTAACTACCGTACCCACCATTGCACCCTGTATTCACTGGTTAGCTGTCATCAACTTCATGCAGACTCTCTCATTGGTACATTTTCATCTTTAAATCAATTATTGGTCTGCTGCCTTCATACATTTCCTCCTACATGTCACTACGCAAGTTCAACTACAGCGTGCACTCTCAGGACATTGTTACATGCAGTGTTCCCTCAGTGAGGACTGGACTTGGTAAAAGGACCTTCTCCCACTCTGCTTCTGTTTCTTGGAATATCCTGAAAAAGATCTGAAGCTCTCGACCTTGACCTCTCTAAGTGGCTTTAAACATCTGCTAAATTCATGGGGAAAAAAACCAACGCAAATGTTCCTATTTTTAGTATTTTACATCACTTTATAATGTAGCTTTTTTGTTTGATTTTTTATATAGTTTTCTTCCATTTATTTTTAATTTATTTATACACTGTATGCTTTCTTTTATGATTGTCTACTGTTGACATCATTCTTTGTTTTAAACAGGTCTCTCTAGTAAATGAGTCCTTGAGGCTCAATGTATAAATAAAGGCTGAATGAACTCATTATGGCTACTTAATCACATAAGTAGCACATTTACACAATGTGAGTGTGCTACTTATGGGACTGAGTTATTGTGGCTCTTTGGACTAAAGAAGTCTTTGGGATGAAAGACGAAATGTTTCAACACAGAAACCGTCCAAAGGACCTGACTTTACATTGTTGAATTTTTTTTACCTGGATTACTGAGCATGAACTTTGATTTCTTTGAGAGTACTTTCTTATATCCAGTTTTCAAGCTTTTAGATATTGTGACATGGGATTTTGGAAGTAAATCTAGTTATTTAAACTGCCTTTTCAATAATAGTACTGTATACAATTTCCTACCAAAATTGCAGTGAACAAAAACATATTAACATGAAAAAAATAGTGATATCCCATAGAAGAAGTCTTCTTTTGGCTATCGTTGTTCTGAGGTCTGTATTTGAATCATATTATTTAGGATTACTTAAAGAAATATTTAAAGAACTTTGTGTATAACTCTGCTCACATTTCCACCCTCATTACGCCCGTCTGAACTTTGATAGCCGTTTATCTTTCAGCAGAACCATAACAATCTTGTTGAGGTTGAAAAAAAAAAAGTCCTTTTCCTTGTCAGTCATTAACAAGTGCTTTGATGCAACGAGCGCGCTCTCATTTTGTGGAAGTTCATGTTTGTATTCAAAACAAGTGTGTGGGTTTCATTTATTTATTTTTTCCCTGTGTTTTCATCGTGAAACAGCTGAATTGACATAGACGGTGGTGTGTCGTCTGGATGTCGCTCGCATCGCCCGCTCTCTTCGGGGTCAGGGCAGGATTTTTACATCTTTTCTAGTTTCATCTAGTTTTTTTTTACTAGTGGATCTTTGACATCGATTTGCCAGAGCACCCTTGGTTTCATTGGGTTGAGTGGCACGCCAAACCTAACAATTGTGGCAATCAGAGAACAAAAAATATAATTATTTACAGTCAACAAAAACTTTCACCCATTTTCATTTGGCTGAATATCCCATCATTACCCCACAGTTTAATGTGCTTGAAAAGTGGAGGAAATGTTCATATCAGGAATCTGACTTTTTTTTAAGTTGCAATTTCATATAAGTGTCAAAGTCTGTCCCCCAGCTCTCTATTTCTGTTTCCCCCTTTTCTACTTTATTGTGTTTATTTCATTCTGCCCTTTGTATTTTTAATCTGCTCTTTGTGTGATTTCTGTGTCTTGTACTTCGTCATTCTTGTGCTTTGTCTCTGTTGTCATTTTCTCAGTCACTCCTCAGTCTGCCTCTCCAGCCTTTAATCATTCACATCTGTCCCTTTTCATTCAACCTTTATTTAGGCAGGTTAATCTCATTGAGCCTCGAGGACTCATTTACAAGAGAGACCTGGCTAC
>JARVLU010000001.1:40789463-40800436 GCA_031762415.1 Simpsonichthys santanae | reverse complement strand
AGATAGATAGATAGATAGATAGATAGATAGATAGATAGATAGATAGATAGATAGATAGATAGATAGATAGTTTTATTTATTTATTTATTTATTTGTTTATTTATTTATTTATTTATTTGTTTGTTTATTGGTGGAAAGACATTTCACCCTCTATCCAGAGGGCTTCATCAGTCTGAGGAGTCCCAAGTAAACTGTTTTCCCCACTAAGCAGTACACGCCCTTAGTGGACCAACCAGTTTGCTGGTGATAAGATGGTTGATGGTTGATCTTCACCTAAACAGTTTACTTGGGACTCCTCAGACTGATGAAGCTCTCTGGATAGAGGGTGAAACGTCTTTCCACAAAGAAAATAAAAAAATTGTCCAAATGACCTGACTGACATTACTGGATTTTGTACCTGGATGATTGAGCCTGAACTTTGAGATCACGGGAACAACATCTGAAGTTCTGGACTGAATAAATACAAGTAAAAACCAAAACATCAAGTGGACAAATGGTGATTGTTTCTGTAATCCCAACAAATCCCAACTCGTCACAAATTGGTGTGTCTGTTTTCCTCAGGTGACGGTACATTATGACCAGAAGGATGGAGCTGTGGTTCCCAAAAGAGTTCACACCATCGTCATCTCTGTCCAGCACGACGACGGCGTCACCCTGGAGGAGCAGCAGAGGATCCTGAAGGAGAAGGTACGTCCTTCGCTGAGCTCCGACGTGTTGGTAATGATAAATTCACGTTTTTAACATAATTCTCTCTTATCAGGTGATAAACGCTGTGGTTCCTGCTAAATATCTGGACGATAAAACCATCTACCACCTCCAGCCAAGTGGTCGCTTCGTCATCGGAGGACCTCAGGTCAACATCAGACGCATGGTGGTGCTTTATTGAATTAATTAATTTAAAATATAACAACTGTTTGTTGCACCATCAGGGGGATGCGGGTGTCACAGGCAGAAAAATTATCGTAGACACATATGGAGGCTGGGGAGCTCACGGAGGTGGAGCTTTTTCAGGGAAAGACTTCTCGAAGGTGGACCGCTCGGCTGCGTACGCCGCTCGCTGGGTGGCCAAGTCTTTGGTCAAAGCCAAACTGTGCAGGAGAGTTCTGGTCCAGGTGAGGGTGGAGGCTCACTCAACGGACAGTGTCTCAGAGGTGACAACTCAGCTGTGCTGATATCTGCTCGTCTGGATGTCCTACAGGTGTCCTACGCTATCGGAGTGGCCCAGCCTCTGTCCGTTTCCTTGTTCACATACGGTTCGGCCTTGAAAACAGAGTCAGACCTGCTCAAGATCGTCAACAAGAACTTCGACCTGCGCCCAGGAGTCATTGTCAGGTAGATGCACCGCTCTTTGGTTTATTATAGGCAAACATAAAAAGACATTCCCAGAGTAATAAAGTGTCTAATAGTGCTTTATTACAATACTGTATCAAGTAAATAGTATGTATAACACCAAAAATTACTATATTTTTTAACAGGTTTTATCAGTTTATTAAAAAAATACAGTAGTCCGTTTATTACGGGGGCTATGTTCCAGATCCCCCCCGCAATAAGTGAAAATCCACCAAGTAGGGACATTATATTTATTTTAGTATTTATATATTTTTAAAGTCTTTAGCAATGCTTCCCACACTCTTGCGATGTTCTAAACTCTTAAACCTGCATCGTTTTAACAACATACTTATATGTAGCTACTAAATTTTACTCACCGGCTGGCTCAACAGCAACGACTCTCGGTTCTGCTCAGGTTCTGTGCAGCCCTTGAGCGCAGAAGCACATTTTGGGGGTGGGGGGTGGACCTTAGGGTGGCCAGCGCGGGACCGGTGGTCTGATTGACCAGTCCAATAAAGAGATGAAGAAGTTCTGGTGTGCTCCAGAGAGTAGCCGGACCTCCTCACCCCTCCCTTCCCCAAGGCCGTGGACATGTGACAGAACCTCAACCGAGCTGATGATAACAACACCTCGGGCTCTGGACTCTGCTACGACTTCCCTCTAAAATTCAATGACTTCACCAGCTATATGTACTTGTATCACGTCCATTTATGTTGCTATGCTGTGGCAGGTTTTTTTGATGCCTCAAACCGTGCTCTGTCTAGGTGTGAGCGATCGTTTTTTATATCGTCTCTCTTCATGTTTTTCTTCTCTTTTTTCATCTAAGCAAAATATTATTCTGAATAAGAATAAGAATGCCGCGCTTTTATAGTAGCAGCTTCGTACACTCCGCCCCTCTTTCGGACGACTGTACGTACATGTTCTCTCTGTACCTCGGTGCAATGACAATAAAGTTTATTCTGATTCTGAGAAGCCCTTGTGCGCTGGCTAGCAGCTGGATTTGCTGATGAGTCTGGAGGTCCGGTTCTGCTCCAGTTCAGGTCCAGTTCCCAGTGGGTTCCGTGCGCCTCTCTAAATCCGCTGGGCGTGACGTCACTGTACAGTATTGAGCACCAAACGTTTTCCGATCAGATCAAAACTTTCCCTCTACGTATTTCAGCAGAAGACAACGGGGCTTCTGAGCAGGGCACTGTTGGCTTCTGGGAAATGTAGTCCTTATGAGCGGGGATACAGCATAAGCTTACTGAGAGAAAACTACAAAATGGCTGCACCTGTCTGAAAATTTTTACTTTTCACTGTACAGTATCTTGCACTGTCCCAATCACATGAGTAATAATTAAAGTTAACAATCATGTATCGTGAATACTTTTTTACTCATGTTCAATCACAATATGAAAATCCGTGAAAGAGCGAGTCCATGTAAGTTGAACTACTAAGTAGCGAGGGAATACGGTACATGTTTAATTCTTTATATGAACTCCATTTTTCATTAAACCTTTATACAGTTTAATCCCATTGAGCCTTGGGACTCATTTACAAGAGAGACCTGATTTTAAAAAAGAGTGATGGCAACAGTAGACAATCATAAAGGATGCATACAAATTGAGATTTTTTTTATTTTTTACAAGTGAAAATAAAATGGAATTTAAAGGAAAATCTAACAATAAAAAACAGCTAGGTTGTAAGGTGGTGTAGCTTTTCCTTAGCTTGCACATTTCCCAGGAGAAATCTGATGTCGGCTTGTTTTCAAGCCCAACTGGGGGAGTTAGATTCAGATAAGCCACAAATGTTGATATTTTCAGGCAGACTGGTTTTTTTTTTTGTTTTTTTTTTGTTCAGCCTTGAGTTCTGTTGGTACTTTCAAAATCCAAAATGGCCAGATTAGTGGGCATTCCACTGGCCCATCTTACAAGCCTCCTCCAAGTTCATTTCCAATATGTTGGCAAGTCCCAGTAGCCGCAGGTTGCCTGCGATTCTCACAAATCACTGTCATCTTACGGTTTAGCTCGTGAGTCAGCTGATTTTGAGAACTCGAAGCACGAGCCGAACCTTCACAAGACGGGCAGCCTGACGGTGGTCAAATTAGCTGCAGCCGTCCTCTTGGTATGTTGACGGACCAGGAACCAGCCGATTCCAAAAAGCAGGAAACCTGTTATCATATATGTCTTTGGCGTCCTCTTGAGATAAAACGGAAAGACACATCAGCTCCCACATCCATGACATATCCTGCAGCGTGAGTCTCAGCAGGATAAGAGGGCTCTCCGGGACCCTGTCTGTTTGTTGAAAAGGTTTTGTTGATTGCGTTGAAAGTCCAGCTCAGCAGATCCATGACAGTAGTTTTCGTTTTGGAAATTATGTAAAATAGGAGCTTCTATACACCGACAGGGAGCAAAAAAAAGCAGGAGGAGAGCAGGAGAGGGAAGATTGTGCTTCCGCCTCGCATGGGAGCGAGTGGAGGGGGGGACATGTCTGCATTGGTTTTCCCCAGGAACTTAACATTTTGACTGATGTTGCTTTTTCCCTGTATTGTCTGTAGAGATTTGGAGCTGAAGAGGCCCATCTACCAGCAGACTGCCGCCTACGGTCACTTTGGACGGGCAGAGTTTTCTTGGGAGGTTCCCAAAAAGCTTGTCTTCTAAGAACTTTGCCTGCCTGTCCAGACCCACCGACCTGCAGGGCGAAGACGCTCCATCACGATCTGTAGCTGCCAGACTCATCACACAACGAGACGTCTTTAGCCCATTCAGACCGAAGGCTCCATAAAGAAAACTACCAAACCCAGAAGGAAAGTCCTGTAGAAACATTTAGATAAGTTTAACGTTTGACTTACACGACCCCATCAGTGTTTGAGAAAATAAAATAGTCTTAAAAAGGAGGATGCAATGTTTAATGCATTTGTTGCAGCAGGTCTGGATGGATTAATGAAGTTAAAGCTGAATAAATGGACAATAGGTTTGTATAATAGGTGGGGTTTAGGTTTGTGAATGGGTGGGTGGGAGTTTTTTATTTCCCAGAAAACAAACCATTCAGTTTTTGGTGCTTCAAATGTTTGTGTAGTCCAAAGTCACAGATCATATCTGATAATGGGCCTCCACAGCAAATAAGTACTTCTGTACCACTACATACAACTAGAGGCTGAGTTTTACCTCACAGTTGTTACGTTGTGTTTTCTGGGCAGTATGATGAAATGAAATGACCTCAGCGTTCTAGATTTGCCCGGTGCTTCCATCAGCGAGCACTGATGTTAATGTCACTAATGTGATTACAGCTTAAACCAAAGATTTTGAAGAACATATTGAATGTTTTTTTGTGTTGAAAGCGAAACGCCTTTTTCTGTTATGTATGCTGCAGAAGGCCGTCATGACAGCAAACGAGAGCGGGTTACTTAAACCCAAAGGGAGTAAACGTAAAGTTCACGCCGTTGTGTCCCCTAGTTAACACTGGACACATTAGTCATTTATCCTCAGGTTTTAATGGATCACAAGAAAGTATTACTTTTAATTTGCTCTTTTTGAAGTCCATAATTTGAGCAAATTATTAGAAGTCTTAAACTTGACTTTATTGATTGGTCTGTAAGGAACGAAGCATTCAGTGGTCCACCAAAATGCCTTAAATATATTATGAGCCTAACCTGATCTGTTGTGTTGCAGACTTACATTTCCTTTGATTTTATACCGAATCTGAAAGTTCAAGCTTATTAAAATGGCTGAAGTCTTAACTCGTTGCAACCCTCCATTGTAGATTTGACAACTCTGAATTTCAACTACAAAACATTTAGAAACTGTAATTCAACGCCTCTGAAGTCTTACCGTTAGGTCTTTGTGTCTACAGAGACTTCGTGTGCAGCCAGCATTATGTTCAACGTGTTTTCTGTGTCACCCTCTGATAATTTTATTGTCAGAGAGGTGGGACGATGTAAATAATGAAACAATAAATGGTCTACAAAAGTGAAGCACTGTCTGATTTTCTATAGCGTATTAGGTTTTTGTTCTATTCTGAATCAATGAAACCAAAGGTTGCCCTCTTCAAAATGCTTTATTGTTGTATGTTCTTGTAAAACTTTATAATTTCTAATATTAGTCATATAGAGAAGGACGTTACGTTTAAACTGTATATCTACTATTTTAATGTGTACAGATTCAAAGCTGGTCAGTTAATTGACTTTTTTATTTGTGTTTACTATCACCACAGACAACATGTGGAGGCTAATGTTTTTGGTATGTGTCTGTTGGCAAAATTTCCCATGAAGTTAGATTTTACAGAAACTCTCAAAGAAATCATTGAATCTACAATTGATTATTGGAGTCAACCCTATTTAAGATAGCCACCACAGCCATTTAACCCTAGTAAAAAATAAAATAAAAGATATAATTTGTTAAATTTGAATGAAATTGAGCTAAAAGTTGGTGTGATGGTAACAGTTATTCATCACCACACATACTTTGAGTGACATTTTGTGATGTTATTTTTAAGGTTTGACCAAACAGGTATGCATTTGTCATTTCTCAACAAGAGTTCAAGTGTAAGTATATTTATGGTCATTCACATCACGTGGTACATGAGGTGGAAAGAAATTCCACGCCAGAGCCTTCTTTGTTCAGGGGAGTGGTGTGTTTGCTATATCTGAAATCCACAATCATCTCCATCTTCATATTGATGTGGAGCTTCTTCTTCCTGCATCGGCTCTCCAGGCGTTCCACCTACTGCCTGTGGCTGGACTCATCGTTGCTTATGTATTATCCAACCACTATTGTATCATCTGCAAACTTTACAATATGACACCCTGGATGGGTAGGTGCACAGTCATTTGTGAGCAGTGAACAGGAGGGGGCTCAACACACAGCCCTGAGGAGTCAGTGCAGAGGGTTATGGTGGAGGAGGACAAGTTGTGGATCCTCAGACTGCGGTCTGTTGGTTAAGAAATCCATATTTAGCTAAAATTCTTGGACAACAGGAGGCGGGTGATGTGAATTCCTTTGTAGAATCCCAGACCTTTTGTTTATCATAGACTCACTGGTAAAAATGTAAATTTAAATAAAAATCGCTGTTTTAAGATGGAATAACCAATTTGTATAAAAAAGAGTGAGTTCGCCTGTTAGATTCTTTAAGTTTTATTTATTGAACATTAGAACGTGTACAGTTTGCATACAATCATACGACTTTGCATCAAAACAATTTACAACCTACACCTGTTTGGTTATCAGTACAATACATAAGGCACAGGCAGCAATTTACATTAAAACAAAAACAAACGTAAGAACTGTACCAAAAGAAGAGCTTTTTGATTGATTTACAGCCACTGGTTAGTTAATCAAAATGCTCTCACAGATATGATTTCATGAAGCTAAGGGTTTGAAGATACTTCACCGTGTTTGCATGAGCATCACAAGGAGTTTCATAAGCTACGATTACAGCCTCTTTTTTTATCTATTACATCATAACTAAAATGAACCCTACAAATGAATAACCTGTTGCATCTATCTTCTACAATAAGAAAACTAACGGATGACTTCTTACTGGTTTGAATCAAAAGTACGCAGCTGGTGTTGGAACAACTTTCCTGAGTGCAAAGATGCAAAAGACCCATAAACAAGAGAACAAGAACAGAAAGTAAAGATACCGTGAAAGAATACAGGACTCCAACTAGCGTTTTATGATATATAAACCAAAACACATAAAACTTTAGCAAACACTGAGAAATGACAAAAAGTTTCTTGTCAAAGCAGCAGTAAAAGCACCATCACATGGCTTGACATTCTGAATATACTGACCTTTTAAAATAACACATCCTGTGAAAGTAGTGTACGGTGGAATGGTTCAAACGACTGAACAAACAGGAGCTCAAGATGTTATTTTGAAAGAAGAAAAAAAAAACAATGCATTTAGCCAAAAAGCTGAAGAACTGGAACAGTGAGTGCAAAAGATGTGCAACTTTTTCATCCTGTGAACTGAAGCTACAGCTGCAGTTGATTTTAAGGCTGCAGAGAGGCTGTTTGATCAGCAGGGGGCAGCAAAGATCAGAGTGTTTCTGCCTCTTAACAGCTGCACAAACTTCTGCTGCTGACACTCCAGCTTCATTACATGGCAAAGCTGAAGGAACAAATTGTGTAACCATGTTCTAAAAGTTCTCATGCACCTAAAATCCTGGCACTCAAAGAAACACGTGGCCTACTGTTGAGGGAGCGGTGACATCAACAGCTTTTTCTTTTAACAGCATTTTTCTCCTTTTTTTTAGTATTCCCAGTGTCATATCATCCTACAACTCATCTTATTGCTCCAAAGTACTAAGTTATAAAACCAACGAGGTGAAAACGGTGATAGTAAAGCCTTTTTGTGCTTAGGCGCAGACAAACCAGAACTTGGCATGTAAATGTTACAATGACAGCTCCATGCGCAGAACACATGGTACTGTTCGGCGCTTTCAAACGAAAGCAGCAGGTAAACCAAGACGCACATTCTCCTCGTCCTTAAAGGGAAAAAAGAAGATGCAGCTCTCCACTGTCTGAACCAGAAAACACTAACTGTCTCGTCTCTACACTCAATAAAGTCAGCGTTCTGGCTTGACTTAGCCTGTTTGGCTTCTTTTACTGCTACACACAGGAAGCTAAATCCAATATTACTTCAGGTTCAACACCATTTCTTATTCTAAACAGGAAAAACACTTTTTCAGCATCAGATCTTACATTTAAACCTATAAAGGCACCACGCGTATACTCTGTATACTGTAAGAAATAAATACGACACACGATTATCACACATTCTGAGGGTTGTGGGTACCCAGGAAACTTTAGGAAACATGTGCTCTGAAGCTGCATAAAGGTTGGCTGTGAACACAAACACACCCAGCAGAGCACCAAGGAAACACATTTTTATCTTCACTTCCACAAGAAAGTATTACATTTGGCCTTGGTCGTTCAGCTCCTGAGAAACACATTCTGGGTTTTAGCTTCGTGGTCCCCTTATCTTTGGCTTGAAGGCAGATAAGACGCAGAGGACACAATAGTCAAAGTAGCTGGGATGCTATTAATAACTCGTATCATATTGCTTAATTGAGGCGTAACTGATTGTAAAATGCCTAAAGTTGACTTTTCCCTCCACAAAATTGAAAACATTTTATTTAGTTTTTTTAAATACTGGCACTCATTCATCACTGTTTCTGTGGCACTACTGTAACACTGTGAGATGGGCTGTCCAGCAGCCTCATCTCTTTACGTACAAAGAAAGCATCATGGCAGCCATGAGTGGAAACGGTCCCACGCTGCAATCCGAGCCTGTTCAGAACATCAGTACGGCACTTTATGTTTGTCATATGGTTGACAAAATCCTCCACTGATGTCAGGACTGGAGAAATTTTGGTGTCACGCTTGGGCAATGTGCAAAATGCAAGCAAGACTTTTTTTTTTTTTTTTTGGACGAAACAAATTCAGCTGTGAAGAGCTGCTGCACTGGCCTGCTTTTATTTCAAAGCATTAGGTGAACGTGTCGGGGCACGAATAATTAAACTCGTTCAGCGTTTAGAGTTAGGAAGAATCAAAGCGAATGGCTTGAAGAGGAGGCAGATCTTTACAGTATGGACATGTTTTCAGGTTGGTGCAGGTGTGGTTGCGAGTGTGGAATGGGTGCACTCAGCGCGTCCACTTTAAGATCTCTCCTGGCAAATCCACGGGAGCCTTCCCGCGCCAGAACCGCCATGGTGTCTCCCGACATGCTGGCGAACTCGAAGGCAAACGTCCCGTGAAACAGCATGATGATGACGCAGAACACCCATTCGAAGACGGCCGAAGCGTGCTGCAGGGCGAAGCTCTCCTGACAGAAAAACACGCCGCCTGAAAACACCGTTAAGGAAAGCAGCAACAAAACCTCTGAGCCAACATGACGTTAGAGCCTTCAGCCTTCTGTCTGGATTTCACTCATTCAAGTTGATCTGAAAATACGAAACGATTGTTTAGATTTATTGTCCTTCTACTGCAATGTGTGATACAGCTACCATCAGAAGTTCACATACACGCACCATGGGCATAAACGTGTACATTTTAATATCAATTGGCCTATTTCCAGAGTGAGATCACTACAATACATGCAACCTAAATGTTTTTTTTTTTTTTTTTAAGAAAATAGTGAAAAGGTTTGAATTTATTGTGGATTTTCTCAAATATATCCATACGTTCATATAAATCTTTAAGTTGAAGCTGAAGGTCTTTTAACTTTACAAGACCAACTGAAATCATCAGTTAATGAATTCATCATCAACCATCAACTGAAAGTGGCAGCTGCAAACATCGTACCAACTATCAGGCATGGTGGTGGTAGCATCATACTATGGTGCTGGTGCTATACTCAAAGTGGATGGAAAAATCTAGAAGGAGGATTACCAACAAACTCTCCAACTTCACGTCAAATCAACAACTCTATGGTTGAAACATGAAATTAAACTTCTAGAATAACCTTCCTAAAGCCTCAAGCTTAGCTCTTAAAAACTAAGTCTGTACCAGGATAACCAATTTAAATTAACTCTACCAATTCTGGTAAGAAGTGGTGTCAAGATTTGAGCCAGAATAATGACAGAATGGCTGGACATAAAAGTGTGGTTGAGGTGCAGCTTGATTAATGGATTAGTCAAATAGAGAAACTCCACAGATAATTGACGTTGTGAACACAATTCTTGTTTATAAGATCAGTTGAAGCTGTATGTTGCGCAATCATTCCACCTTGAAATAAAAGCTAAAATAAACCATTAAAACCCCCACAAAAATACAACATTCATGTCCATGATGAGTGTATGCCAGCACAGAGGCACTGAAAGAAACACTGCTGAAGAGGATACTGAGCACCAAGGCTCCGAAGGCCAGGAAAGTCATGCAGAGCCGGAGGTGGGCTGTGTAGTACTCCCCCTGAGTCTTAGCCAGTCGGTAGGTCAGCGCCGACTGCAGACACACAAACAGCATACTGGTGGGGAAGGCGATGCCCGCTCCGACATAGTGGAGAACTTTGGCATTATCCACCTGTCAGGTGAGGAGGAGGAACAAAAGACGGTGTTACAATAGTTAACAGACAAATGTTGGAAAACATCAACTTCAAGATACCTGGTCAGATTATTCAGACATGATAAAGAGGAAACAATAATTAGAACACAGCATGGATAAATAAATAAAAAGGTTAAATCATGTGATGAAGCAAATAACATAGCAGAAAGCCTCATTTTCCCTGCTGGTCACAAGAGGAAACAATACACAAAAGATCAGCTCAGTAGCATGTGACCACAGCTGCCACTGAAGGGTCACAGACCTCCGACGAACCGATCTGAACAGATAAGCAATTCAATGCAGCATTAGCCAGAACCCTCCTGATTTACATGGATGAAAAGAGAATAGCTTTTCCTGACAGGAAGATTAAAGGATATTTGGCGGTACTGTAACTGCGTCCCACTGCTCCACATCCAGTAAATCTAGGGGATCATTAGAGCAACAGCCAAGAAGTTATGAAGTTTTATTTCAAAGCCGTTATCCTGCAGACCTGGTTGGTGCATACTGAACATTCTTGAACAAAAGACAAATCCCTGAGGTGACAAAATTACACTGGTAGATAATTCCATATGTGTGTGTGTGTACATATACAGGGTACATTATTACATTATATATATATAT
>JARVLU010000001.1:40764580-40777411 GCA_031762415.1 Simpsonichthys santanae | reverse complement strand
TGGATGGATGGATGGATGGATGGATGGATGGATGGATGGATGGATGGATGGATGGATGGATGGATGGATGGATTTTCAGTGCAACTGCAACTCAAAGATACCACTTCTCTAATCTGCCTAGAGTGCTCAACTCTCCTGCACAGGTCACTCCTCTGCTGTGAGTGCACAACTCTCTTTCTGTATGTGACAATTTTGCTACATATTTTGCAAGTTGATTGTTGCAAAACACAAAATGTGAGGAGGTTAGGGTAAGGGGAGGAGTGTTGCTAGAGCAACAACAGAAGGACGTTTGGTGTTAGCCAATCAAAATGAGAGCACCGAGCGTCACATGATTACCGGTACAGTCAGTCGGGCTTGGCCTTCCTCTCAGCTCTGCATCTACGATGCTATGGAGCACCAAACCAGGGTACGTTTAACTCACAGTCTTTAAAAAACTTTGTTTCTGTTCATTTTGCTTCTGCTTCAGATGAGCAAAGAAACACTCATTAAGAAAACATTAACTTTTTATTACAAGTAGTGTAGAAAATGTGGAGTCAGGCCAGCATGCCTATGTCAGCAACACTGAGCCAATAAATTAAAATGAATGTTACAAAGTATCCACTGTTAGGAATCACCAGGACTCTGTACCACAGAGCAGACAGTGTCCCCACAAACTCAGGAGCCAGACAGAAGGAGAAATCCCACACAAGACAGGACCTGGAGCAACATGGATAGCCTAACTGGGCCTTCCTGAAAGCAGAGAAGAAACCCACACAGGACACCGGCCATCAGGTGAAACGGAGGACCAAAAACCCAGACCCAGACCAGTGGTCACTCCGTAAGTTGTGGGAGTTTCAGAGAAATTGAGACATTTATTTTCCAAACACAACGTCCCAGTGGCTTTTAAACTCCGAAATACATTACGGCAAAGACTAGTTCATCCCAAAGATCCAGCCCCCTGGCAAAAACAGAATAATATTGTGTATGCTGTTCAGTGTCAGAAGGGCTGTGATCAGTTTTACATTGGGGAAACTAAACAGCCACTAGCCAAAAGGATGGCCCAGCACAGGAGAGCAACATCATCAGGCCAGGACTCTGTGGTCTACACTCATCTGCAGGTCAGCAGTCACTCATTCAGGGATGAAGATGCTCACATCCTTGATAGAGAATGCTGGTTTGAGAGGAGTAAAGGAGGCCATCTTCAAAAAAAACTGTCCATCATTAAACAGGGGCGGGGGTCTCTGTGTTCAACTACCACCCTCTTACAATGCTGTTATTGCAAGTACTGTATTACTCAGTCCCCTGGGAACAGCAAGCAACCATCAGGGCGCTAACGACCAATTACTAGGGCTCGAACAATCCATTGCTAACACCGGGCTAATTGCTAACACCAAAGTCTATTCATCCTTTTACCTGTGAATAGCTAGTTCTGGCTGTCAGTAGCGAACTGGTTGATCCACTCTTATATAACTTACATGGGCACAATCCATGCATGACGAGTGTTTACATGCAGCAGCCTTTTATTCTGAATAGAAGTACTGACATGTGCAGAGTGGTAAACTCTACTTAAAAAAAAAAAGTTTTACTTCTGGGATAAAACAAACTTGAGCGCCTAAAATGGACCTGCGACAAGTTTTAATGACAGTGGAGAGGCTACTGCACTCCCTGACTGAGCTACAGGTTATACAGATAATTTGAGCTCATTCAAAGTTTCTAGTAGAAATGTTGTCGCTCACTGACCAGTTTTGCTTCCCCAACATGCTAATATTATTAGCATTAGCCAGGCGGAAATACGTCAGGTAGACATAGGTCGCACATGCAGTCAGGTCAGTTTTTCAAAATCGGAAAAAATTAACAAATTAAGTGTTTACATGCACAGTGTTCGGATTATGAATCGGCATAAACCACCCCTCTCACTCTGATTACAAATCTTTCGGATGGAGCTGAATCAACAAAGAATAATCCGAATGGGTTGTTTACATGACACATTTTTATTCAGAATGGCTGATTAATCTGATTACTTATGTCCATGTAAACATAGCTTCTGATAAGGTGCTGCTTAAAAAGCTGAGTTTGCTGCAGGGTCTTAGACTGACGAAGTCTTTTGGATAACAGACGAAACGTTTCAACAAAGAAGAATCCATCCAGAGGTGATTTTTTTTTTAACCTGGATTATTGAACACAGTTCTGTGATTTACTTTTAAACTTAAATTTAGGTTGACTGCAGATGCTGGCTACCAAATGGATGCTAATGATTGTGTTATTAACTACAATGAAGTTAGCTTCAGATTCTCAGCATCCAAACTGAATGTTAAAGAACCATTACACAGAAGCTCTGATATCTGGGCTCTACTTTTGAAGAAGGATAAGTCATTTTTAGACAAACTGTTATGAAATATTCTGTACTGAGTACAAATTCATTCAGTTTGAAATTTGTGAAAGGCATTATGTTATATACGAGTTAAAAAAGAGATGTAAAGGCTTTTTTTTTTTTGTCAGTGAAACCACATTATACAACCCATTATCAGTTATCCAGTTTTGTTAAGAAAAATTGCTCAGAGCTTATGAAATGGGGTTCTGTGTAAGGTTATAACAGATAAAATAGCTTACCTGCTGTAGATAGCTTTTTGAACAACTTGACTATGATGAAACAATTTATTTCTGACTGTATTAACAAGCTGATAGTGTAGAAGTGTAAGACGGGTTCCCTTAAACAACTCGTTTTATTTATTTTTTATCAGTTTTTCATGCAAATACTGTACTATTTTATAAACCTTTACATTGCTGTCAATTTCACATCACAGTTATTTACACAGAAATGTATGTTTATTTGTAATCGCAGGAAGCAACAGTAGTGGCAAGCTGTTACAGCCTGAATTACTGAGTTACTGCCAGGAATGTTGTTATTTATGCCAGAATAACTGTGTATTGGAAAGGTGAATAAAATAGCATAAATGGGAAGCAATGACAATTTTGAGACTGGAGTTGTTTTAAGAAGTCATCAATCCACTTTGGACTTAGACTAGCCAATAGATTTTTTTTAATCGTCATAAATATGCTGTATTTCTTCAATTTGAACGTATTCAATAAGCTATCATCAACAGGTAAAAAGTAAATTCAATTCAGTTCAATTTATTTATATAGTGCCAAGTCAAAACAGAAATCATCTCAGATGACTGAACAAAAACATTCATATACATTAAAATAAATTAACACTATTTATCTGAGGAGCAAACTGCTTTGTCATAATGTTCATAACCCTCTGTTCAAATAGATCTGTACTCTCTTTAGTGCATACCAAGGAGAAATCTGTGTGCACTGTGCATGTCGACTTACCCATGAATGAGCCTGTGCTGCAGATAAGGCTGAAGAAGCAGCTCTCAGGTGGAAGAGTCCCACATTTACTACAAGACAGAGAACAAAGAGATAAACCACACAAACACTATGAATCAGCACATTTAACAGCAACAAGAGCACAGTTTTCAGTTTTTCAGCAACACCCTGAACAGTTTGAGTTCAGCATGTGGAGGACAACTGGGGCAGGGCTTTGATCCCTCACATCCCGTTGTCAAGTCTTTGACTTTTCACCTACAGCAAGCCGCCTCTCTTCTAGGAATGGGAAATGTTTGTACAATGAGAAGACAAGACTGGAGACAAAACTTGGACTCTGACCGAGCTGGAAATCAACGCTGCAAAGTCGCATATTCTCAAAAAAGTTACTAAAACATACAGTTCATCTCACAAATATGCATACTAAGCAGCAATTTGATTAGGAGGTCCTTTTTGAACAAATTGGCATTGGCTGTGCTTTTTTTCTGTTAATTTAGAACAGCTGAAGGAATTTCCACTGCATAAACATTTTATGCAAATCAGACTGGAATGGTTCCTTGAAGTTAGTGGCTGAAAAGTCAAATGTGAAAGAAGCGTCTTGATTTCCCCTCCCAAATAAAAGCAGACTCCTCCATGTGAGCATGTTTACACGGCTAAGTGAACTGCCACGGTGGCAAACACCAAGCTTCTGCCAAAAGCTATTTTCAGAAAGTGCACGCAGACGCTCACAGGAGAATGGTCTCCTTCAGGCTCATTCACGTTTTTATTTTTTTTATAAATAGAGTGCAGACATGGATTGTGTAAAACAATGGGACGGTTTTCCTGTTTTTAAACCAGCAGACGTAAAAATGCAGAAGAGTTATAGGGTTAGGCCACTCAGGGTGGGAGTTACCTGATGAGAGGTACATTGTCTAACGTGCAGCAGAAGGACGGACCACTCTGTAAATACAGCTCCTCTTCACATGACTGGTTGTATAACCTGCAGCAAAAAACATGCACCAAATATGTATCACAACAATATTATCTATGTAATGCATTTCTAATTAGTGTTGCAAAGTGCTTTACAGGAAAGTATTAATTTTTGCACAAGTCTTACAAACGTAGCAGTGTGTCTATGATGTGTCTATGATGTTAGAACAAAACAGATTGAGCAAAATCACAACCTTCTAATTTGTGAAATGATTGACACTTTAGCCCTTTTGGGAAATCCTTCACTGACAAACTGAGGTCATAATCAGGCTTTTTGTTTTCAGGATCAGTAAGTAAATCCTAAATGACTGTACAAAACGCAACTGGGCTTTCTATTTGATGAAGCTATTTCACCTCTGGTCCAAAGGTTTTCTGCCCATCTGAAGCAAATGGAAGAAGACTTTTGAACCTTTTGAATTGGGAGTTTCAGGCTTTTAAGTCACTAAAACGGTTCTTAGATTCACATCACTGACCCGTTCATTCAATTGAAGTTGTTTGAAACAATGTTCCAACAAGACCAAATGTGACAAGTTTCAGTCATGTTTCCTGGTGTGAACGTTTTCATCTAGTAAGAACCAAGGCTGTATCGTAGGTTTTAATACAGAAAACAGCTTTTTTTCTGAAAGGTTTGGTTTGAAATGCATCTGAATGTGGAGAAAATCCAGAGTTTCTCAGATACTCTTGCTACATCTTGGGTCGATATTATTGTTGTGTCTGTTTTGCTTTTTCTTCTCTGTTTGGTTTTGGAAAATGTTTTCCTAGCTGACTTGACAAAAGCCTAGTAAGGAAATCTAAAGATTTGAAGAGTGTTGGCTTGGATTTTGACCCTAGTGTCACTAACCTGTCTAAACCAGCTGCTCCGTGTTGTTCCCTTCTTAGGGATTAGACTCCTTATTTTCTACAATGTGTAATGCTGAAAAACTATCAACATATTTGAAATACATGGAGGAGAGACAAAGATCCAGCAGGATACTGATCTGGTCCAGGGTGACGTTGGTTCAGTTGTAATTCCTCAATCCTAACTGACCATCTACACGAACAGAAGTGTGCTATCAAAAGCAGAGATTAACCTCTGTTGGTCTGAACAAAGGAACAGACATTCTCAGTGTAAACAAATCACAGCTCAAATACGTAAATGTAGCCATTTTCTTTCCAGTATGTTTACTTTTTAACTCACCTGGTACTAATTTAGATTTTTAATGTAGAAAATTAGATCATTGTGTTTTGTGGAGAGAACATTCACCCTGTTTTTGTTGGGCAGTGGCTTGTAAGCAGGAATGCAAGGATCCAAGATACAAGGATTTGAATTGTCATTCACATCACATGTTGTACATGAGGTGGAATGAAACTATGTACCGTACATAGAAATCAATCGAATTATAAAGAGACAAATACAGAAACAATTCAACAACGTACCAGTTGTTCACAGGACAGACGTGCTGGTTGTACAGGGCCATGGCGTATCTAAAGCGAAGACAGAATTATTACTTGAAAAAGAAGATTAATTTGGAATAAAAGTTAAAACTCACAGCACCCAACTCCTGATAGAGCTGAATGTTTTGACATGTGAATGGTTAAAATGGCACAAAGTATGCAGAAGCAACACAATTTTACATTAAATGTTAACCAAATCACTCAGTAAGCAACAAGTTAATACAGGAAAAAAAAAAAACTGTAAAAATGTGTGTGGGTTATGAGTGTTAAAATTGCTAAGGACTCTTAAACTGAATTGTGAAAGCTAAAAGAATAAAAAGCAGAACACTAACTTGAAGCTAAATGTAGCGAAACACTAGCTACAAGTAGGAAAAGGCAAGCTAAAAGTTAAACCTAGCAAAAGGCTAACTAAACAGATCTAAAGGCTAGCTATAAAAGGGTAGCTAAAAACTGAAAACAGCAGTTAAAAGTAAAATGCTAAGTAGAAGATAAAAAGGACTAAATAAAACATAAATTAGCACTGCACCAGCTAAAAATATCAAAAGTTAAAAGTACCAAAGCCTAGCTAAAGGCTAAAAGTTAATAGTATTAAAAGACTAGCTAAAACTTGTCTGTCTGTCCCTGTATTGAAGCTAACTGTTAATCTTCATTCAATTTTTGCAGTGCAGTGAAAAGTCTCATTAGTGATAAATGTTAAAAGGGGAACTCTGCAACATTAAAACTCAGCCAGTTTGAGCTTCAGCTGAGAGCAGTCTGTTCATCCTGAAGGACCAGGTGACCAGACAGATAGCTGACAGCTTCATATCTCAGTCCAGATTTCAGGGTTCAAAGACTGGTTTGCTTCAGCCAAAAATGCACAACTAATACTGACTATCAGCCGTACGGTTTATTTAGTCAGATGATGACCAGCTGCATCCACATAGTTCAGTGACCAGAAGATCACAAGTTAGAAGCTTTATTAAAGTCAAAAAGACCCTTATTGAGCTTTGGAGACTATTTTATAGTCAATATGTTATATTTTTACTAATGGATAAAATGTGTACTTTTAATTAAAAAAAAAAATCAGATTTACATAAATGTACAGTATATAGTTGCTGAGCAGTCATCAATTAAAAAAAAAACTGACAGATTAATTTACCAGTTATTGGTTGATGAGGGAATACAGTATACAGAAGTTTAGACACATTTATTTCAGCGTTATACTTAAAAACACACTTTCACTCTCAAATCTAGGGAACTTCTATTATGCAATAATTGTGTTATGATGTTAATATTTTATTGGCAATGTTTAGAATTTTCAGCTGAACTCAGTGACATACAGCTGAACTGAAGATGCAGCTTCCAGTGAATTAACTTGTTTTGATTGATGCTCCCTTTAATATAAAGCTGTCTTCAAGCTTTAACATGAGGCCACTGGTTATTTCACCGGCAGCAACCTGCACAACTCAGCTGTCTGTCTGCTTTGTCCATGCATGCCCACATCTGGCGCAACAGCATACAGATAATAATTTGAACTGCGGAGTCGAGGTTCCCAGGTCTTTACATACACCAAACCATGTGACTAAACTACAGATGCAATATTTGTAATATAATGATTGCTTAAGCATAATCATAAATCATCGCTCCTAGGAGGGAAAACAAACACACAGGAAGGAAATAAAATGGTCAGTTCATCTCTCTTAGCTTTCACCCAGTGAGACATACAGTTAAAATGTGGGGGGGGGGGGAGACAAGTGCAGGCAGACGGAGACAATTTGTCCTGATTTGTAAAAGCAGACACAGTTCAGTGAGAGTGTAAGTGTGTATTAGGAATGTTTGCATGTCATTAGTTTCCTCACAAACAAGCTTTTAAAAGACAAAGATATGGTCAATCAGAATCACACAAAACCTAGAAGTCACTAACATGCAGAGTTTTACACATAAACACAAAATATAAATTAGAGCCAATATGTGTGAACTAGCTGTTAAAGAAACCCCACTGTGAGGTATTTGTTTGCTGTTGACCCAGCCTAATTCTTTAAACGCCAAGTTACTTTTACAACTCTAGTTGTGATTGGTAAAACGTGCACCTGGTTCTTCTCGTGTTGTCAATTACTGAAATCGGATTTTAGCTCGATATCTGCAAAACTGTCTGAGTTCTAGCAGTTTTTGTGTTCGCAAATGTCGATTATCTGTGGCAGCCACCTTGAATTGAAAGCAAAAGGTAATTAGCTTCTTTCATAAAGCTTTATTTAAATATTTCCATTGGTTCAGGAGATATTTTACCAACAGGTAGGCAAACAGTGACATGCACAAAAACATTGTCATCTGTCTTTGCCTTACAGCAGCGTGTGATAATAATAATCAAGATGAAACAAAACTTTTAGCCGGCTGAAGTTTCCATAATGTTGGAGGAGCTGTTTGTTCATTCACTCCCGTGTTCGAGACTAAAATTACATCAGTGCAGCTCTGAGACTACTCAAAATAAAATCATTTTTAAATGAATGTGGGTAAATAAAACAGAGCCGTATGTGCTTGAAGGAAGCAGAGTAATAATAGGTTTGTTTATATAATTAGCCCTCCATCAAAGCTCAGCAGCAGTTGTATACTATAATTGCATGCCTGTAAGCTGTATAAAAAAGGCTGTTTGTGTGTGTGTGTTTTTCCTCTTATTTAAAACCAAACAAGGAGCAGGAGGAAAAATTTCAGTGGAAAATCTGGTTTGTGTAGAGAAAATTCCCAAAAGCTGAGCCAAAATAGCCTCAGGAAGAGGGCGGTGTTGAATAAACTATACGAGTGAGTTTGTGAAGCCTATTGTTAGCCACGCTAACATCACTGCGCTGCAGCTGATTCGTATACAATGTGCAGCCAAAATGTTGTGCTTTCATTAAAACCAAAATCATAAAAGGTGTACAGCAGAAGCTCAGTCAAGGGTCTCGGGTGGGCAGAAGCATTCACAAACACTATGTGGTCACCAAATGCTAAAGGAAAAATCTGCCTGCACCATCCATTACCTCAGCATTTCCAGAATTTATCTACTAAGAAGAGGCATTAGGCAACATTTTACATCTTTGCGCATTCCAGCAGACTGAACAACAACCAAAAACAGGGCACTCTTGTCAAGTTAACTGGAAAATAACAAGTTTTATAGGACTGCCAGGAAAAATTTTGGCATCTTTCTTTAAATCACATTGCTACCTGTAAAGCTAAAGAGTACAAACTCCTATATGTATTTTCAGATGCTGGTTCTACTATTCACAAACACAAACAAGTCATTTCTCAACTAAACTTGTTGCTGACGCAACACACAGAATGGAAACACAACAATTTAGAGTTGCACCATCTGTTTTTCTTTCTCTCCTTAGGGTCTACGTTCCTCCTCACCATACACCGGCAGAGATGAGGGAAGAATTGCCAGCCTGTGTAGAACTTGAAGTTTTATTCCTCTAGTACTTCTGCTCAAATACTGTTCAGCTGGTAATAAAGACACACTGTAAGTCTGCATATTTCACTTTTGAGAGAGAGCTGAAAATACTGGATCCTTCGTGAGAGTTAATCCACGTGCCGATTGCCATGGCTCCGAGGAATTCAAGATAAACAAGCTGCATTGCTCCGATGAAGGCAGGAGAAGCTGAGCTATGTAAAGTTTTATCGTTCGACATTTTTAGAAGATATAAATCTTCAAATTATTAGCATTATTATTTCTGTCAGCTTAGCAACATATCTCATGAAATACTGGGTGGAAATGAATGAAACTCTCAGAAGATAATCATTGGATGTACATCTACAACTGATTGACTTTTGTAGCTGAGTCATTCTTAACATATTCTCCAAGCACTAATTTATTGTGCAATATGGATGAATTACCAAGCAGCCTTTTCAGCTCAGAAAGTTTTGAAGCGTTTCTTTTGCACCCATAAGTTTTTAATCGTTATTCAAGATTGTCGAAGAGGTGTAAAACTCACACAATCCAGATCCCAGTGATGCTCAGGACTGGGACGCTGACAGGCAGGATCATCCACAGAGACATCTTCCAGCAGCCTGAGCAGCTCCTTTCCTCCGGGTCCTCTCTTTCCTCTTCGACCAGATATCCAACCAAGAAGCACAAACATCTAACTGCTGGTGGCTGACATCTGCTCTGCCACTGGTGGGTTCATTTTCTTCAAGATGGAGGCTGGCAGATGTGCCCTCTGGGCTGGCGAGAAAGAAAGGGTTAATGAATTACCGTAATCAGATTTTTATCACAAGCTAATCACTGTCATGGTAAACTAATCTTCGTTGTGCTTTGAAATGTGATGAATAAAGAAACATCACTTCTGTCTTTTCTTTATAATCTCAACATACGTTCGTTAACACGTCAATTTGAAACGCATATTGTATTTACATTATAAATATAATTTCTACAAGCTCATTTTCATATGTTAATTCAATAAAAATAAAAACTTTGGGTTGTTTTCGAGCTGCCACTGTGCATCAAAGCCAAATTTGGGAGTACTCACCGTTCAGCCTGACGTTTTTTTTTTTTCCTTCTTTTGGCAAGTCTTAAGGAAAACTTATGTGCACGCGCCGACGTGTCCTCCGCTCCCAGACTAAAATAAAAAATTAACACCTTAGTTTACTTTTTCTTTTCTCTGTTTTCCGAAACAGGGACTGGGTTTCCGCCGGTTGAGCCAGTGTTACTTTGAAACGCGAGGAGACCACAGCTCGCTCTCCGTGTAAACTGCCGTTGCGTCTGCCACGAGACACTACACTCCGACAGGTCGGCTCCGCCTATATGTGGGCGGGGCATCCGCGCTGGGCGTGGTCATTCAGAAAACAACTTGTTTAAAAACTGCCCCCTGGAGTTGGAATATAAAAATACTACTGTAGTAGTTTTCCAACTGAGTCAAAATTTTTGTTTCTACAAATACGTACTTTTTACGGATCTTCAGACACATAAAGTTAATGTTAAGTTCCAATTTTGTAATTGTGAACAAAACGCTACCACCAGTCAAGTCATTCTGTATAAATAAAGGTTGAATTAATTCATTGCAAATGATGAAATCATGAAAAAGTTATCTTAAACTGCATCAAATGGTGCTATTTGAAAGGGGTTACTCCAGTAGTTTTCCAGATATAAATGCAGGTTCACACTCGATGCAAACAAAGCACTCAGCAGATCCCTACATTAGGCTGGCTGTGTGCAGGTGAACAAATGTACAAATTAAGAAAACAGAAAGACCGATTGTGAAAAATATCAAGAATAGCCTCAAGGATCAAGTGTAGAGGTGGAGCACCAAAAAGTTGACTATTTCAATGTTTTTTCAACTCTAGTCGAACGCTAACTTTCATTCAACCTTTATTTATACAGGTTAGTTTCATTGAGTCACAAGGACACATTTTCAAGAGGCCTGTTTTAAACAGACAGCATAAAGTACAGACAACAGTAATTCAACAAAAAGCAATTGAATTCAAATGAAGTTATACAATACAATACAATACAATACAACTTTATTTATAAAACACTTTAAATGCAACATCGTTGGCCAAAGTGCAAAGCATAAAATCCATAAAATCACCTGATACCGTAAAAGCAATGAACTGCCAAAATCATAAAGCAAACAGCAAAAACAGTAAAAAAAAATAACTTAAAAATAGTCAAACCAACATGTCATGCTGAGTTAAAAGCCAAAGAGGAAAAATGTGTTTTCAGAGAAGATCTAAAAACAGGAAGTGCGTCAGCTTGTCTGACGTGCAGCTCATTCCACAGTTTAGGGGCAGTGACTGAAAACTCCCAGTACTGTATAAATACAGTCAAATCAAGATGCCATATGAAGCGCTGTTTGGATTATTCATTTTAAATTTTATTTATGAGTCAAAACATGCAGCTTTATTTTGAAACTAAAAATCATTTCTATTATATAAAGCAAGGTAAAGTACTAAAAACAAGAATATACTTGCTTTGATGTTTCTATTGGCATTATCAAATGTTTAAAGCCCGTAAGAAATCAAAATTGATAGCTTCAGATCTTGCAAAATGTTCCAGGTTACGCAAAGTAAGAAAAGTCCTTTTCGCCGAGTTCAGTTTGCACTGAGGGAATGCTGCAGGTAATGAATCCCTGAAAGCACACGCCATAACTGCACTGACAATGTGACATGTGCATGTCAAGTATGTGCAAACATACTTTACTCAACTTAAATGAGCATAAATACGTACCAATACATCAAAACTGACAGACTTCTAGTTCACATACAGCTCTTTTATGGACGCCAGCTGAAATCTGATCCCCAATTTGTTTATATGTTCAATGATTTAAAGACATTAAACACCAATATGATAAAAGAAACAGAGTATAACTTAAGATAAAACATAAACTATATATGTATAGATATGAACTCATGGATAAGACGATAATTTCATGAATTTTAAATTTAAATCTACATTTTTTTTAATGAGTTGTGTTTTTTTATTTATCTGTTTGTTTGTTTTACCATTTTTATGACATTGCAATGATGAGTACCTTTAAATTCAAGATAAAAACACATTTTCTCAATAGTAAGCACAAAGCTTCCCTCTTTAATTCTTTCAAAAGTTCGAAGATGAGATAAAAGTTTATAAGTTCCTGTTTTTAGAAATTTTAAACCATTTGTCTTACAAAGAAAACGTCTAATTCTGCTAATTTCCTAAACCATTTAGAGTCATTGCTCTTTTTCAATCTTCTGTTGCTACATTTTGCAGAGGAACCCATTTATGTGGCTCTTAAGTTTGCAAATGGTCCATGTTAAGTGCCACTTCAGAAGATGCTAATATCAAAGTACCACCATTATGACAGACATGTGACTTAAACAAACTGTTCAGCGCCCTAACTCTGAATCATATGGTTGGGAAAGCTGAATGAGGAGCTGGGTAAGAATGCTTCATGAAGTTGTTACTCTAAGGACGCCTCCGAGTCTGGGAGCTCAGTTGAACTGATAAGCAAATAAAAACAAGCTTCACACACAGCCCGTGGCAGATTCTTGGGACTGCGCTTCATGCGTGTACTTCCTGTGTAACCTGCAGTGGTGGAGAAAGTACTCAAACACCGTACTTAAGTAAAAGTACAAATAAACAGACAAAAATGTACTCTAGTAAAAGTAGAAGTACCATATTAATGTTTTTAC
>JARVLU010000001.1:40712556-40723011 GCA_031762415.1 Simpsonichthys santanae | reverse complement strand
GGGCTTCATCAGTCAGAGGAGTTCCAGCACACTGTTCCCCCACCAAGCAGTAGTCAGGCAGCCACAGCCAAAGTGGTTCAAGGCAACAACGTTCATGCTCAATCATCCAGGTACCAAATCCAATAATTCTCAGTCGGGTCATCTGGACAGTTACTTTTTTATAGAGACGTTTCGCCTTCTATCCGGAGGGCTTCATCAGTCAGGGAGGAGTCGACAAGGGACAGGATGGCCCCAGAAACCATCTTAGCTCCAGCAAACTGGTTGGTCCACTTAATGAGTTTACTGGTTGGTGGGGAAACAGTTTACTGGAACTCCTCTGACGGATGAAGCCCTCCAGATAGAGGGCAAAACATCTCTATAAAAAAGAAACTGTCCAGATAATTTGAGTGAGAATTATTGGACATAGGTGAAAATCTTTTATCATTTTTTCGGACTATAAGGCTCACTGTCAATTTTTGAGAAAATTGTGCCTTATAGTCCAAAAAATACGTTAATATTTTTAAGGGTAATGCACAGGTGGCTCTGTTGATTGTCGCCAGTATTTTCCAACAATTCAACATTTCTGCCCCATGTTCGTTCGTTCAACAAGAGACCTCTTGTCTGTTGTTATAAATGCTCTTTACATTGCTGCTTTACAATAATCATGTTATAAAGAGATAAGTGAGCCCTTGGCCTTCACGCAGGTAAAACCTAGCTGAAATAGCAGGCATGTGTTACTCGGCCTCTTGGAAGGCTTGTGCCTTCAAACACAGATGTCTTATCACATCCTGCTATCGTTTAATCTCCCGGATTCCATTTAGCAAACTGTGTAATCTCCTCTCTCCCTCATCAGGAAAACACTGCATGGCATTCAGCCTGATGAAATGCAAAGCCCCTCCCTGTCTCCTGTTGACTGGGACCTTGTGAGAGGCATGCTTCAGTGCATCTGCAGATTGAACATGCAAGATTTGAGTTAGGTCTGCAGCAAGACAATGTCAAACATTCATACAGTCAGATTTTGTGTAATGGGAGTAGATGTTAGCCATATTATTTTGTCCTAGCTCACTTCCACAACCACGTCCGTTGGCTTTAAGTGTTTTTGCTGAATGGTCATCCATTATTCCAACCTCCCATCTGCGTACGTGTGTGACGGAGATTTTAAAAGAGCTTTTACGAGTCTGTGTCTTTCACTTGCAAAGAACACACAGATGTGGGCGTTGCAGTTAAATGACGCAATAAACTTGATGAAAAGATCCCTTCAGAAAGCACCAGCACCCCAAAATATCTCAACAACCAGAACAGCACGGCCCTTTCCCACCCTTCCTCTCTGAAAACAAATTTCACACAACATTGCAGAAGATTTTTTACAATAAACATCCACTGTAGAATGCATTTAACAAAATAAATCATGTTTCTGGTAAAATGAAGTGAATGTAGGTTAAATGGAGATGAGAAAGCTAAAAGAAGCAGAATGTTAGCTAAAAGCTTAAAGGTATAAAACACTAGCTAAAACTAAAGGAAGCAAAATGCTAGCTAAAAGTAGCAAAAGGCCAGCTAAAGGCTATAACTTAAAGCCATTTGTTAAAAAAAGACTAGCTAAAAGTTTTTAAAGGCTTGTTAAAAGCAAAATAAACTGACAGACTTTAAAATGTGTAAATAAGCTTTAAAATTTTGAAAGGTTACCTTACACAAATGTCATATGGTGGCCAAATGAGCTAAACCAGGGCTATGCAACTAAATTGCTCAGGAGGCCACAGTTACTGAAAGCCAATTTCTCAGGAGCTGGAATTGTCATTGAGTTTGTTTAATGGTTTAAAATCTTGTTTTATTAAAAAATGAACCCACTGGTAAACCGAACTGAGTCCATCTGTGGGCCTGATTTGACCCCCGGGCTGTCAGTTGAATAGCCCTGAGCTAAACTGATATATGAGTGTCTAAAGTAGCCAAGTACGCACAAGTAGTTATATTCAAAAAAAAAAAAAAAAAACAAAAAAAAAAAACAACAGCATTACTGCACCGCCAGAAGGTTGCATCTGTTAAAAACTCGGTAAAACATGCACGTCTGATCATTTTACCGCCTTATTGATTGATTCCCGACAATAAAAGCAGCATTTCAGTCCAAACCTTGGGACACTGGGTAAATATTTAATCAGACCGGTGGATGGGTCAACATCTCAGAGCACAAGTGTTTAAATATTAATTGGGGCCTTGAGGTGGGAGGGAAAACAGGAAAATTCACACTTCTCTGTTTAATCACCGCGCCGGTGAACGGATTCATTTATAAACTTGTCAGGGTACGAACGCAGACGCCTGAATGCAACATTTAAAGGAAACAGCTGTGGAGAAGATGACAAAAATCCACAACAACGCCAAAAAAAAAAAAAAAAAAGCATTCACGAACTCAAAGTTTGGGCAGTGAATAGAAGCACAGAGCGAGTTTGTGTTGACTCTTGTCGCCGTGGAAACCTTTACTATGGAAGCCACTTGCCAAATGGGTAACAAAGCTGAAAAAAAAAAAAAAAAAAAAAAAAAAAACCAGCAGAAACAGCAAACTTCTCAAAGTAAAACTCAGTTTCTTTCACTACACACATGCCCACTCCAGCTGTAATGTCAATTAAAGAAAAAGTTTTTCTTAATTATGCAAAATTCACAATAAAAACGATCTTAAACATCCAATTTACGACTTGAGAGCTAATGTGCTAAACCCTTCTCTGTCCAGGTGTTTAACAAACGAGCAGCAACAATTGCAAAGGCAGACAGGACTCCGTTCTGCTGCAAAGAGCCAGAAGTCCAAACCGACTTATTGGTAACGTTACACCAACACATGCATGCCAGCAGACACATTAAAAGCACCGCAGGACCCCAACTCTTTATTTCAACCCTCTTTAGACCTAATGGGCCACGCCTCGTATCTGGATCTCATCTGCTTTTATGGAGTCAAAGACAAATCTGGTCTGCTGGTGATAATTCTGCTCCACCGAACCTTTGCTTTCTTCTCTAATGCCCCAGGATGAGTTTTAATGTTTTGTGGTGAATGGTAAGGTCTGCAGTTGTTTTAGTCCTTTGATGCTGTTTTAAATGCACTCTGGTTTTTATTCTCACACACATTTAAGGTTTTCAGGGCAGAGTTTGAAATGCCATCCAAAGAAAAGATAAACAACAGGAGCAAATATTTTAGCCATTAGTGCCATATGTCTTGTGATGCTTTCAGGGAAGAAAAAATGTACAAATCAATTCCATAGAGGCTAAAATAGATCGGCTTTTTGCTTAAAAAAAATCCAATATGACACTAAAATGTAGTTTTGTTCAAGTTTAGCTAAACCTACTTGAAGACAAAATATACATGTATCTTGAAGCTACAGAACAGATGTAAATACAGCTTAAAACATAGTAACAAAGGTGCAACATGAAGTTTCACTGCACCAGATCTTTGCTTACGATGACAGACAGACCAAAATGCAACTGTTGACGTGTTTTTGTTAATTTGTATGTTAGCAAAATATCTCTTCAATCTTTAATGAAACTTACCATAATTGCTGGCTGATTAACTTTTGGATTCAATCCAGTTTAAATGTAAATAATAATAATTTTAATTTGATCTAATAATAATATAATAATATAATTTTAATATAAAGTTCAAGAGTTGTGCCGCTTGTGGTGGCTGCATGTTGGAGTAGCTCTGTTACATTCATTCAGAGATTTTCCTTTTGGAAACTTTACGTCCTCTTTTTCTGGATGTAAATCACTTTTTTTTTTTTTTTTTTTTTTTTTTTTTTTTTTTTTTGGATGATTGTTTGCTCTGGTATCGACGCTGTGCAGCTGGACGGATTTTTATTGAAACATATTTTAGTTTTAGACATTTGTTGTGATGCGTAACCATAACAACAAGCTGTGTTTTTACAACCAGGAGCAGCTGATCAAAAGCTCAAATAATATCTCAGCTACAGCCCCAAATCTCAAATGAGTTGAAAAGGAGGCGCCATGGATGCATTCTCGTCTCCCTGCCGGCTGTGCTCCAGTGCCTGATGAGATTTTGGAACTAGCAGGAAACACGGCTCGTGAGAGCAGAAGGACCAGGCTCGTCTCCTGGCACCTGCAGCTGACTGTCCACGGCAATGAGGAGCTTGGCAGACTGCTGGGAGGAGTGACCATCACTCTCGGAGGAGTTCTGCCTGGCATTTGTGCGGTTCTGCAGCCTGGTAACTGAGAGGCCAGCCGAGTCTGGGTGGATGGATCAGATGGCATCTGCGGCCAGTTTCTTCAGATCCGCTGTGGGATGAACTTTTACAAGAGATCCTTCCTGCCTACAGCCATCAGCAGTGAGGCTAATGAGTTACAACATAAATTTTCCTTTGGAATTAATAAAATATTTTGACTCAAATTGAATTGAAGATGTCCTCCAGTTAATCTTAATTAACACAAAAATGGCAATAAATCAGTCAATTTACATACGGTGAGCTAAAATTTTGTGCGGTAGTATCTGAGTGTCATCTCCAACACATTCTGAGCACGAACTGATCGCACAAAATATTATTCTAAAACTTTTGAATGCACAATGGTAGATTATATGCATTCTTTTAAGGAATGCTGGTTTAATTTAAACAAAACAAACTTATTTCATAAGTGTGCATGATTTAACATAATCACAGATAAACAGAGGAGAAAACATTTCAAGTGACAGCTGTTGATTTTAAAGCTGAACGCATAAATATAATATCTGCAGAAAATTCAAGTGATGGCAGAATTTTATATTAATGAATGGTATGAGGATGTAAAAAGGTATGGTAAAAACAAGTGAGTCAGGAAAACCCTGGCTCTGTGATTTTTTATTTTATTTTATAATGAGCTTTCATTTTTATAGGATTATGAGGCAATTCTTTGTCCCAGACAGTGTAAATAAAAGACTATGTTTGTGTGAAAATAATAAAACTAAGTTTTTATGCAGCCAAAATGCTTCCCAGAAACATTTGCTATGCCAAAACACCCACCTCTGTTGGAGGTGGGGAGTTGTGGCAGTGAGGAGTCTGACTGTGATCACACATCACAAATCTGCAGCACATATGAAACACATCAACAAATCTGATGTTTCCTCCACATAAAATATATACTGTTACTAAGTATGAATAGCTCTGAGTGAATACAGTATTTACTTTTTATCCTGAGTTTCAACCAAAACAAACATGGCAACATATGATCCAGAGTCCCAGGTGGACAAAAGTCTCCACTGTGCTGCTCTGTTCCTTGGTAAACGATTGTCACTCATTCACTAAAGTTTGTAGGATTTCCCATTTTAAGGCTTGCTTCTTAACTTTGCTGTGTTACATTAGTGGAATAGTATGCCCTTTATTCAGCCTTTTTTTTTTTTTTTTTCTTTTAACAAAAGGCGTTCCCCAAGGCTTAGTGTTTGGCCTCATTTCTTTGTCTAGCTGCACAGTAGCAGCTAGACAAAGTAGCCAGTTTTAAACGCCCATGAAGTACAATTCTGTGCTTTTCCATCTCTTGTAGTGGTAATGAACTATCTTGTGGTCTTTAAAAGTGCTCAAGAGAAAAACAAAAGCGTGGGAGACAGATAGCAAGGGAAGGACATGTGTTAAAGGTGCAACCAGGGACTCGCTGCTTGGACGATGTAGGCACTTCTCCGCTCACACCTCCCCACAAAAACATAGATATGCACACTCTAGAGGCTTTCCAGCACTCATTAATCAAGAGTGATAGCAGTCATTGGTTGCAGATGAAACCCATTTCCTCCTGTTTAACTGGGCTCAAGGCGCAGCAGATTTTTGTGTTTATTATCGCAGCAGAGCAGAGCTCCCATCCAATATCTGCCATGTGATACGTCACTTTTTATGACCCTACAACTGGTCCCTGCACTCTTCTAGCTTTAGTTTTCAAAAGCCTCTCACACTTGAATTACAGTCGCAGCCTCTGCTATCACTCGTACACGTATCAATATTCAAACAAAGAAAACCTCGTGTAGAAACTGAAAAATAGTAGAACGTTACAACTCAAATGCAATAAATTTTATACCTGTGCCAATGAGACAGAAGAACATCTTTTAAGGGGAAGCGGCTGCTGACAGGGTGTTTAATTTGAAGGATGAAGAGGTAACTCTTCAGCTGTTATTGCTGGCATGAGTCCACTCGACCAAACATGGAGGGTTTAGCTCCGCGTTTGGGTCCATTCAGCGTATGATAGACCTAATTTACATCAGGAGTGAACCTCCTGCTCAGTGAGAGAGGATGGGGCAAACAAATGATGGGCTTAAATCCAGTCTTAGCTAAAGTAGTGGATCATGTTTGAGAAAAAAGTCAAAATTTCTCATGTATTTAAGCTGCTTTTTACAAGTCTAGCAGAGGCTTGCAAGGTGTGTGCTGTTTGAACAAATGTCATTTTTTTAAATTAAATATAAAGCATAAGGTCAGATATAATTATCTATACACTCCAAATAATACAAATACTTATGAGTTCATTCAACTTTTATTTATACAGGCTAATCCCATTGAGCCTCGGGGACTCATTTACAAGAGAGACCTGATTTTGATAAAGAGTGATGACAACAGTGGACAACAACAGACAAACATAAAGGACGCGTACAAATGTTTTTTTTTTGTTTTTTTTAACAAGTGAAAATAAAATGGTAATAAAAGGATAATTAAAAGGAAAAGTGGCATAAATAAATAAACCAGCTAGGTTGTAAGGCGGTGTAGAATACTAAAAACAGGAACGTGTCTGCATTGTTTTTTCCCAGAAACTTCCCAGGGACTGGGAACTGGTTCCCAGGAACCAGTATAATTTGTAGACAGAAAAACTCCTTTGAGAAAAACTTGTTTTTTTAAATGAAGTGCGCCGAATTGAAGTCACCCGTGGGCCGAAAATTGCCCGCGGGCCGCCAGTTGAATAGCCCTGCTCTATAAGCTCTAACAGATTGTGTGAAAACTGTGTAAAACTTGGGCATGCAAGGTAGTGGGTGGCATGCACCCCTTCAGGGAACGCTTCTGTCATTTGTTGTTTAGTTTGATGCTGGTTTTATGTGCCTTAAATTGTGATCTAATTAGTTTGTGGTGCTGAGCGTCACTTTTAATTTCCACTTGTATTCCCTCTTGGAGTTTGATGAAATAGATTTGACTGGGAATGTTTCAGTTACAGCACCTTAGTTTGACAATAAAAAAAAAAAGACTTGAAATGACAAACACCGGATATAAAGCGTCATTTGTTTACAACGAAAGGAATTAGTTAAAGAATCACCTGAATAAAAAGCCATTCATTCAATGACTCGTGTGTAAAAGATCCGACTTTAGGAAGTTACAGTTGGGATGCAAATGTCACCAAAGTAAATTTAATGTTGATTTAAACATGAATGTGCTTTGTTACATATAGTCGATGAATATGTCTTTTATATAGCATTTATACAACTTTATATGGAAACAGAACTGCCCAGTCAGCGACAACACCTGGATACTGATGTAAAAGTCGCTGTTTGCCTCGGGGCGGCTCGTTCGCAACAAGGCTCTAACCTTTGACCCCCGCCGCTTAGTTAGGACAGGGTGGGCCATTTAAAGCTGCTAGGACCCAGCGAGGGGTGTCATGGTTAATAAGCCAACATCTGGAAGAGTTATGACCATTAGTGGAGTGCTTTAAAACTGTGACAAAACACTCTCATGAAAGGCAACACCCTCTGTGTGAAAACACACACACTTTCAAGTAAAAAAAAAAAGTACAAAGCAGAAATGAAGCTTGCAGGGGCAGAGCTCTGGAAATGAGCCACAAAAAAAAAAAAAAAAAAAAAAAAAAATTAAGCATTTAAGGAATGGTTCACTACCTTATGGTGAGTAAATGAAACATATATAGATGACAGGTTTAGCATAGACATGCTTCAGTGCTCCAAAACCTCACTGCATACCGAGCGTTTTCCATGGCGAAAGGGAGGAAACTCACCCAGCGTGCTGTTTAGATGGGATGATTGCAGGAAGGATGCAGGAAACCTCTGTACACTACGTATAAATGCTTCACCTCCATGCTCATCCTGCTACAAACTCAACGGTAACTAAATAATGCAGAAGCCGCCAATGTCATCGTGGCGCCTCTGGTTTCAAAGGGAGAGCCTGGATGTGACAAAAGAAGCACTGTGCAAGAAATAAGCAGCCGGTGATCAGTCCTGCCTGGTGAGTGTAGTCTCACTATCGTGGACGCCAATTATCATCATACCAGACCACCACGTGGTTGGCAGACACATCCTTTCTTCCTTCTTTCTCTTTACTGGAGGATTACGAGCCGCTTCCAGACCAGCTGGGATATATAATCCCTGCAGCCAAGTCCCTCCCCGGGGCCTCCACCCTGTAGGCCCCAAGAAAACCTCACACCAGTCAAGTGTCAGAACCACCTCCGCAGGCTCCGAATGTGCAGGACGTCTACGACATTCCTCTCAGATTTGTGAACGTTTCAGCAGAGCAACCCCAGCCGCCCTGCAGAGAAGACTAATCTGGAACGTTTGTGATTGTGTTGGAGGGTGGAAGAGTCTAACTGAGGAGGAGGAGGAGGAATTAAGTGTCTTAATCTTAATTTTGGGGGTCATGCGCTTGCAAAAACAAAGCAAGAAGGAATGCAGATCACCTTGCATGGCAAAGTTTAAATCAAGCTCAAGGACTCTCTTTCATGGTGGCGGGTGGTCATTAGGAAAGTTTCGTATTTTCATTCGTTTGATCCAACAGAAGTTCTGTCACGCTTCAAAATAACAAACTGCAACTCCTGCTTCACAGTTGACACATGTGCACAAGAACGTTGCCTAAAACTAAAATCCATTTTAACACTGGGCGGACATTTTTCTCTGTCGGTTTCGTTTAGTCTGTTTTGGTCTGAATTTCGGTGCAAAAGGAGCATGAAATTAGCTGGAGCCTACCAAGAAGTGGAGAACTTTCTTGACGGAAAGTTTATTTATTCAAGCAAATTATACAAAAAAAAGCTAACAATTCTCTTTCATTTATAAAAAAAAAAAATTAAATAAATAAATAAATAAAACTCTCTGATGTTGTGCTTTCTTTCAGGAAACCACATGTTGGAAACGTCTGAATTTATCGGCTCATGGAGCTCACCGTAAACACGCTCGTTCACGGTACAGTTAGGCCTGTCGGAGCACAGGATGCGAACGCTCCTCACGCTGCTCATTACTGACGTGATCCCGAGAATGGATGGGGAGACAAAGCAAACAAAGAAGATTGAGGAACCCTGCAGACGTCCAAGGTTTGAAGCGGAGGCAGAGGTCACGCTCAGTACCAGTGGGGCCCATTCCCACAATGATAACAGACCAGTTCTTTACCCTGCCTGTTTACCTATACAGCCTCTCCCAATCTCCACACCTCCTTTCTTGCCTTTCTCCCTTCTGAGGAGGCGGATGATGGAGCAACAGTCTGTGTAGACTCAGGTTGCTGTAACCCTGATAACCATGACAGGACTAGTAGAAGTCTTCTCATATTAAAGTGGATGTTTGTTTGGCTGAAGGGTCAGCTGACTTTTAACCACATCTGGCTAGTTTCAGCCTAACATCCCTCTGAATTAGCCACTTAACTCTTGGCAGTAAAAAAAAAAAAAAAATGTTGCAACCTTGCAGTGTCCTGGGAATGGAAATATGGCTGTTTAAAATTCACCGTGGCCCATAACTCATAACATTTCTGCTCGCCGGCTCATGGTTTTATGTCGGGACAATGTCAAGGCCTTCAAGTCCACGCCTGATATCAATCCAGGAGTCCGACTTTCACAGTCCCTGACCGGCTGTGAAACGGAGAGACATTAATCCTGGTAACGGAAGAGCGACTGCCGTCGGTTGTTCGGTGATTCACTGCTGAGAGGAGGCCGTAAACCAGACTCCGACAAACTGTCCGTGTGGATTTATGTGCAACTTGCTGCGGTGCGAGGTGAACGTTTTGTTTAAAGGCGGGTTTTGAAGCTGATGTTCTGTCAAATGAACAGTTCGTAGCTTATAAGCTGTATAACAGTCACAAAATGTGTATGCTATAGGGCTAATGATTGTTTTTAACGCCTATTAAACAATTACAGTACTTCTCAAAAACGACCAACGTAGCCCTTCAAGAAGAAGAACAAGTGTGGAGTTATCCTTTTTCAAATTCGCCATCTCAAAAGCTTCAAACGTTACGTAGTTTGTTGAGATTTGCCAAATCAACGCCTGTTTAGCAACAAGTTAAGAGTGCTGGTTAGAAAACACAATTTTTACATCTACAATGATGTTATTCCAGCTCTATTTAAAAAAAGGGGTAATGTCTAAGCTTCAAAGAAAAAAAAAATCAAATGTCAAACATTATAAGAAGGGATTTCCTGGCAGGGAAAAATGGCAAACTTTAATGGAGTTATAGTGATTATGAGACTAAAGGTTATTTCACACCTGTCAGAAATCTTTGATTTAGTGAGAAAGAGGTAAATATCTGCTATTTCATGAACTGGGATTGCTAGATGGTGCATTTAAGG